>APFE031047049.1:0-15047 GCA_000404065.3 Pinus taeda | reverse complement strand
GAATAGCATGATCATGATCACGAATAGGTGGGAGACCTTTGGGAGTCTCAAATACCTTGGAATGATTGTCCAAGACTATTTGGAGATCTGGAGAAATAGATGATTCCAATGTGGAAACATTTAGCGAACATAATTGTGCGATTACACCTTTTTGTTCCTTTTTTAGAGGCTTTGTCACACCATTAGAGCTGATTATCTTTCCCGGTTTCCCTGCAATACCTCTTAATACAACTTCCTTTCCTTCCATAGAAAATTTCATGAAAATTTCTTGAAAATTAAAAGTTATTGTACCCAAGGAATTGTAGCCATTGGACTCCTAGTACAACATCAGCACCTCCCATGGGAATGGAAAGCATTGAGCTAGTCAATACATATTCTCCCATGGATAGCTTTATATAATGGCACTTTCCAGAGAAATTTATCGTTCCTCCATTTGCAACCATCACTTGACACTCTAGTGTTGGATATAGGAAGCAATTCAATTCTTTTGCTACCTTACAATGAATAAAATTGTGGGTACTTCCTGAATCAATCAACACTATTACCTTTTTCTTCTTGATTGTCCTTCTATCTTGATGGTTTGAGGAGTGGTAATTCCAGCCAATGCATTACAAGATATGGTCGGATTCATTTCTTCTTTATCTAGGCTTTGTTCCTGGCGTATATCCTCTTCTTTTGACCTTTCTTGCTCCTTTTCTTCTTCCTCTTCACAATCTATGTAGAATAATTTCTTCTCAGCACACTTATGACCTTTAGTGTATTTGCTATCACAACTGTAACAAAGCCCTTTTGCTCTTTTTTCTTCCAATTGTTGTGGTGTCAACCTTATAGGTTGTGGAAGACTAGGGGCAACAACACTTCCGTCTTTATAGTTGTGAGTGGTATGCTTCCTGGTTGCCATAATTTTGCTTTCCATTTTTCCTGCTAACCTGAATGCCTTCTCTAATGAATCAGGTTCCCAAAGGCGAACATCATGTTGGATATTATCCTTTAAAGACCCTATGAACACATCAATCCTATGCTCCTCTGGAATATCTTTTACCCTTATGTTCAATTTTTGGAACTCCTCAATGTGCTCCATTATTGAACCCCTTTTGTTTGAGACTTATCAATTGACTAAAAAAAGTTTGCTTTTTGTATCCTCATAATGTGCTACCAATTCTTCCGTAAAAATTTCCCAAGTGATAAACTGTTTACGAGAACAAAGCCATTGATACCATACAAACTGATTTGGTTCCAAATATAAAGTTGCCATACGTACCTTTTGTGTGTTTTGCACATTATTGAGATCGAAGAATTGCTCCATCTGTAATATCCATGTGGCGGGATCCTTGCCATCAAACTTCCTCATATCGATTTTTGGAACCTGGTGAGTCTTTAATCCAACATTAGAGTCTATGGAATCATGATTAACATTTCTTTTTTTCTCATCATGAGTTTCCTTTACCACTCTTTCACCCTTAGGGACCATTTCTTGTAGCAACTTATTCATATTTCTCTTCAATTCGTCCATGTCTGTCTTCAAATCTGTCTTCAAATCGTCCATGTATGTCTTCAAATCTGTCTTCCAATCGTCCATCTTAGCTTCCACGCCCTTTATCTTAGATTCCATGTTTATCTTAGCTTCTGTTAGCTTTTTGAGGCTGACATTTTTTGCACTTGGTCTTGTAATTTTGATATATCATGTAGCATTTCTTCCTCTTCTTCATGAGTCATGCTAGAGCTTTCAGGTTCCTTACTAGGTGTTTGCATTTTTCTTTCCTCGAGGCATCAATTACCGATAATAATGCTCTACTAGCCCTTTGAATTCCTTCAAAATAAATTTTCAAACCAATCTTAAGCAAAAATTTAAAAGAATCATCTACACACCTTTTTTTTTCTTTGTAGGAGCTCGATATTGCCTCTGATGTATCTCTATACTTTCAGAACATCTAGTTCTGAAATTGTGACCTATGGTAGCCCTCTGTTTCCTCTTTCCAATAACACCAGTCTGACCACAATTGGATTCTCCAATGAAGAGCTATGCCAAATCTCCCACAGTGACCTGATTATAGACATTTTCAGAAGAGTGAACTTGTATGAAGTGCCACGTGTCACTATTTGGACCTCTGACTCTAAAAAATATCTAGAAGAAACTATAGTCTGTCCTCTTTCTGTACCTTTTTGTGAAATTTCAATCTGATGCTCGGATAGAAAGTTATGATGATTTTCCCCAGGTCACCTGTTTGGAATGTAATTCAGGAGTTTGCAAAAAGACCAACTTCCTTGTAGAGCTGTAACAAGGGCCTTTTTCACCTCTAGTTATCTCACATTACAAGTCAATCCGGGAGCGTTTTGTTATTGTGAAGGGTATCTCGATTTGAGGCTATTTGTCAGAGTAATTCTTAGTAGTATAGGTCTAAGAAATACAAGAGTAAACGGATGCTAAGCTATGCTAAATTACTTTTGCATAAAGAAATCACATACGGCAACTTTGTCAGCCAAGGGTACGGAAGCAGTAACCCATCCCTTTAGAAACTGATGAAGGAAAAGGAATTAGAGTATGGATCATGGATCTGGGAGCATAATAGCGTCTGCTGTGTCTCATGACAGCCTTGATCCTCCTCCCACACAATACCAATGAATGCAAGTAAAAAGGAACAGCAAGAAAGCAGAATGAAACAGCAATAAATAGGAACGACAGGGAAGAAACTAAATCTCGCGAGTTCAACACTCTCAATTCTTGGCATCAACTTACATACAAAGGAAGAGCAATCTTTTGTACAAGTAGACAGTTTAATCAAATGGAACAGCAAATCACCATAAACAGGAAACGTCAATCATATATAAACATAATCTGAAACGATTACCAGTAGTCCACTACTCCAACCATATGTAGCTGAAACATTCCACTTATAAATTTTGTAACGGAAGTGAACAACTTAGAAAAATGTTATGTGATCAATTCTGGAAATATGATGTAAACTTGTCACAAAGATTTACAAAAGGAAAACTACTGATGAACAGGTATGGAACAGCATGTACGTATATCAGATTATTGAGAACAATAAACAAACCACACAAAGCCAAACCGTAATGATACAATCAGTCAGTGTCCATTGGAGCCGGGCCCTTAGCTTCCAATGGCACACCGCCGTAACTTACTTCAGATGCAGGGGGGAAGTAACACCAAATATATTATATTAACGCATCAATGATAATACAAAAAAACTAAGTCTCAAAGAGACTCGATAGTCTGAGTTTAGCCAACTGTGCAGCTTGTAAACAGAAAGTAAAAATACAAGATACTCTAGACGTCCTTGAAGTCTTCAATGCTGCCCCTTTTTATACAAGTAAATGCGGAGTTAACTAAACAACAAAATAATTGAACGTAACGATCCCTTAGGATCAAAGATCCTGAGGGATCTGTTAAACTGTTAACTCCTTTCTTTTCTCTGCCTAGCCTTCCAAACTGACAGTCCTTCATCTCATCCCGGATTGATCTGCCTTGATTTACTCGCCCTAGTCTGGACTTTATTTGGTTTTGGAGGAACAACCGTTATCTTCTCATGGAACTCTCGTTTTGCACCGCGCCTTCCTACTTTTGTCTTTTCCTGCATAGAGAAGATAACTTTTAGTGATTGGGTCATTCGTACTTATTCTCATTACATTCTCCTTATTGTATAACAAAGAAAAGGTTACAACTATTGCTTGAAACACCACTAAGTTATTCGTTAAAACATACCTTTCCAATGCTCTACAGTTGCACGGAGGTTGAAGTTCTGAAATCTCAATTCAGTGGTAGCGCATCCTCGACACATCGACATATGTAAACCGGTGTGAAATAAACCTATGGCACAATCGACGGTTGATTTAATTGGCTACATCATTTATTTGGCGAACAGTTGTGGTTTCAATACCATAAAGTGCCGGCTTGAACCGCACTGTAGTTTTCCACAAAGGAATTATGGGTCTGGTCTTCAGCGAATGGTTGTGCGTGGAAGGCTTGCATATGGAGAGCAGTAACGCTATGCCTGGAGTGTTTGCGTAAGGAGAGCATAGGCTTTGGTTATTGAGTGTTATACATGTTAATTTTTTGGATTTCATATAGAGTTGTTAACCAGGTTCATCTTGTTAAATAAAAAGGGTGCGCATATAAACATAGTGAATTTCTTATGAGCTTCCGAAATTAAATGAGTAAACTGTCTGAATTGAGTTTATTCTCAGGCGCACAGATTTTAAAAGATCCTGGTTTGTAGGCTAGCTCAGCCCTGCATCAAGTGGTATCAGAGCCTGGCTCTGTTTCATTGAAGAATGTTTGTTTTGTTTTTAATGAATGCAAGAAGGTTTTGTTGAAGAACTGAAGTGTATTTTTGATTGAAAGGAAGATCAGATCTGATATGCAAACTACACAAGTGAAGAAGAATTGCAGAAGTGGAACGAAGACAAGATCATGCAAGATCTTAAGAGGTGAGATGATTTTTGATTGAAAAATTTATGATTGAAGTTTATGGTTACAGAGAAGGTGGCAGTGAACTTGGCATTCAACTGAAGGCTGGATAAGAAGGACAAGTGCAGTGTCCTAAAGAAGAAGGTGAGTTGAAGAGATAGCCTAGAGAGAGCAAAGGAGTGCTCAAGAGGTTCCAGAGGCAGTGAACCAATTACTTGCCAAAAGACAAGATCCGGAGGGAAGGATTGGTGAGGTAAGTTGCAGCAAGGGAGATTGTTGTTGCAGAGGCTAGTGCAACTCATGGTGAGTAAGAAACTCACGAGGAAGCAGTCTGCCAGAGGCAGACGAAGTTTTTATAGAGGAGGAAGAGGTTCAGAGAAATGCCACAGAGATGAGATGACTGTTGGAGTTCGAGAAAGAGAGATTGCATAAATAAAGGCACAATTACAGGTACTGGAAGAATGGATGCAAGAGCGGGAAAAGAAGAAAGGAAAATGGCTCTTTCCACTGAAGGGAAAGAGAGTTATTTGGCGAAAATTGTAGAGGAGGTTGAGGCAAATTCTCATTGCCTTGTTGGAAAAGGGGCTTAGAGTTCTTGTGCCAAAGATGAAATTTGAAGATTCCACATGCAGATCTGATCAAAGGGAAGTGTTGAAGGAAGCAGTCAAGACTAAAAAGTCTTGTGATTTAAAGACTAATGAATTGTGCATGTTTGCAGGTAAAGTACAGGGAAATGAACAAGCTTTGGAATCTGTCCAAGAAGAGTTGAATCTGAAGGCTGTTCAGATCAATGATAAGAAAACGAAGACGAAAGAGTCTAATCAGAATGTTGGACTAGCTGATGATTGCTCAAAAGTTGTTGAAGGTATAAAAGGTTATGTAAAGTTTCCAATATCTACTCCTAATGAAGTTGTTGAATTGTATAGAAAACTAGATCTCTAGAGAAGAGAGTTGGAAAAACAGAGGACTTATGTGCTGAAATACTTGTTGGAGACATCTGAACCAGAGGAAAACGTTGCAGATGAAATTGCAGGTGATGAGCCAAAACATTTTGCAGAGGGATAGGAAGTTTGGGAGGTAGCAACATCTATGGCGACAACGGCAGCAACATCCATAGTGACAGCTGAGACAACATTTATAGCAGTAGAAGAGGCACCGAAGCCTTATGATTTTTATTCTAACAATTTTTTTATGACTACAGGTCTAAATGAAGAAGCTGGAGAAAGTCTATTAGACAGAGAAATTGAATTGATGAAGCGGATGATGGTGAAGGAGCCTTGGAAAAGACCAGCAACAGTGAAACAAAGGAGAAGCATCAAGAGGAAGACAACAGAAGATTGCAAGAGTGCAGCTAGGGGAGCAAAGCAGCATAAAGTGTGGAGACCTGGAGAAGAACAACAAACAAAAGCAGTGGCAAATGGAAACTTGCAGCACAAGGTGTGGGATCCAGGCATACACAGATCCCAACACATGATCAGGGGATCGTGATTAATTTTAAGGTTGGGTGTATGATGCAGGAGCATGAAGACCCTCTTCATTTGTAAATATGGAATAAAAAGGGGGCTGTGATAATTTTAAATATTTTGTTATTTTTAATAAAATAGGGAGAGTGTTTTTAGGCATAAAGCAGTGAATGTGGATCATTATGGGATAAGGAAAGCTTTTCTATTTTAGAACAGGGAAAAGATGGGAAAAAGCCTCAAGATGCTTTTTACCATATGTATGCATTGCATGTAGACTCTTAGAGCTTTTAGTTGAATGATTCTAGATCAATGGCTTTATTTTTTATAAATTAGGAATCCTCAAAACTTGAGAGAGAAAGAAGAGAGGGAGTGTGAGAAGGTTTTTCTTGTTGGGAGCCTTCCGGAGCAGTTTGTAAAGGGCATCAATTCCTACTATCTAGCAAGTATTGTTAAAGTATTTGTTTATTTTTAAATCAATATAAGTATATAGTATAATATTATATATATAATAAATAATAGTATATATATATATAGATATATATATATAGATTGGATGATTGTGAAATCACTGAACTTGTTTCATTAACCCACCATTTCCATGATTGAGGAAGGTTTCTCAAAATGATGATTGTTGTTCTGTCTGTTGAGGGAGATTACAAAGCTGTATTAATTCGAGCGCTATTGTATCAAAGAAAAGGACTGCACTATTACATTTGTGGGCTACGTATTCTTTAGTGCTAGTTAGAGACAGAGTATACGCGTGGAATGTTATAGTTTTTAACTGCATCTAGATCGCTGTGTATTCTTTTGTATGAACAACGCATGTCATGTATTGATTGATTCTCCAACGGATGCGCAGTCTCTTGATAAATTATGCGTACGTGGACATGCCGGGGCAGAGATCTGGTAATTAAAACTCTGTTCTGTTCATAGTCTATTCTGAGAGTTAATTAAAACCCAATTTGACTTGACAGCGTTGTATGCGAACTGAAGGATAAGGGTTGCAATGATATATATGCATATGGTATATATGTATGTCTGTATTTTAAACCAGTGGGTGCAACGGATATGATGAGTGCAGAGCGATTTGTAATGAATTACATGAAATCTACATGCGTGGCACCCCATACATATATGGTTGCGTGGAGGTTGAAGTTCTGAAATCTCAATTCAGTGGTAGCGTGCCCTCGACACATCGACATATGTAAATCGGTGTGAAATAAACCTGTGGTGCAACCGACGGTCGATTTAATTGGTTACATCTTTTATTTGGCGAACAATTGTGGTTTCAATACCATAACGTGCTGGCTTGAACCGCACTGTAGTTTTCCACAAAGGAATTATGGGTCTGGTCTTCGGCGAATGGTTGTGCGTGGAAGGCTTGCATATGGAGAGCAGTAACACTATGCCTGGAGTGTTTGCATAAGGAGAGCAGAGGCTTTGGTTATTGAGTGTTATACATGTTAATTTTTTGGATTTCATATAGAGTTTTTAACAAGGTTCAGCTTGTTAAATAAAAAGGGTGCGCATATAAACATAGTGAATTTCTTATAAGCTTCTGAAATTAAATGAGTAAACTGTCTGAATTGAGTTTATTCTCAGATGCACAGATTTTAAAAGATCCTGGTTTGCAGGCTAGCTCATCCCTGCATCAATAAGATACCTTCAAGAATGAATATTAATTGTCTATTTTCATTTAAAATAGGTAATTTTATCTGTATATGAATTTTAGGGCCCAATTCTTGAATATTAACTTTCTATTCTCATTTAAAATAGGTAATTTTATTTGTATATGAATTTTAGGGCCCAATGTTTCCTTTAAACAAGAAACATGAAAAACGACATGCAATTTTCCCATACTTATATTAGTGTATAGGAAATTTGAGCAACTTTCTTTTGAATTTGATAAAGGCCATAAATATTGGTAACAAGTTTACGTTTCTTGTATTTTTTGAGAGAGCTTTGCTTGTAAGGATGTAGTCAAATCAACATGCAATATCCTACCAAAATTCATGAGCACTTATTCATTTGTTAGCTTGTTGTTTGATTAGATTCTTTCCTTATTCAAGATTACTTTTTAGAATATGCAAGACGTTATCAGAAGTAGCTAGATATTTCTTCACAAAGAAACTTTTCATTTAACAACTTATTCTTTAATTGACGAAGGAAGATAACCATATAAGGCTTCAAAAGGGGTTATTTTTGCTAAGTATGATATGTCCTATTGTATCACCATTCTACAAGATGTAACAAATTAATCCATTCTACAATATGTAACGAATTAATTCATTACTTTTGATGATGATTCATAAAATTATTTAGATACCTTTCAAGTTATTTATTAACCACTTGTGTCTGAAAATTTTGTTTGGGATGGTAGGAAGTACTTATAGTTAAGGTTGTACCAACTTGCTAGAACTTCCTTCCAAAGGTTTCTAGTAAACATGAGACCCTTATTTCTAATGATAACCTTGGATAACCAATGGAACTCAAAAATACTTTTAACATATGTAGTAGTGACTTGACTAGATTCGGTCTTTAATGAAATTCCAATGAATTTGGCATATTTGGTTTAATTGATCTATGATGACAAACATAGTATAGTTCCCTTTCAAGATAAGAAAATAAGTGATAAATTTCATAGACTTTTCAATCCATTTTTGATATAGAATGGTAATAGGTTGAAGAAGACCTACAGGAGCAATTGTTTCAAAATTTTGTCAATGACAAGTGTCACATTCGACTACATATTTATAAATGGTGTTCTTCGTACCCTTCCAAAATAAGGACTAAAGTATATTGTAGTATGTTTTGAAAACCTTACTTGGCTTGCTATCAAAGAATTGTATGATTTTCTTTTACAGTTTGTAGTTTGAATTCAAAAAAGTTGGGAAAATATATCCTTTGTTTGTACCACAGTATGTCATATCCTAAATGAATTCATGATTTGTTGTTGGGTTGTTTTCAACTTTCCTCTATTAGCTTCCTTATCTAAGTCATTTGAAATACTAATTTTAAGTTTTAAAATATGTTTGAGATTTCCTAAGTGAATTCATGATTTGTTGTTTGGGTTGTTTTGATTTGTTGTTGGGTTGTTTTCAACTTTCCTTTATTAGCTTCCTTATCTAGATTTTTTGAAATACCAATTTTAATTTTTAAAATATTTTTGAGATTTACTATAGAAATAGAATGTAGTGTAACATCACTATATAGAAATAGAATGTAGTGTAACATCACTATGATGTTTTCTTGGTAAGCCATCCACAACCAAATTTTCCCTTCTCATCGTATAAAAAAATAATTGAATTCCACGAACTAAATTTTGCTCACCCAAATTTTGCTCAATTTTGCTCACCCATTTTTTTATTCAGACAAAAGGTTCCTCACCCATTTTTTTATTTAGACAAAAGGTTCCTCTAAGTTACGAAACATTTCAAACTATTGTGGTATACTTTCAATTTGGTTCCTAACCATTATTTTTTCCATTTAACCAAGGCATGCATTATTGCAAACCATTATTTTTCATATGTACGATTTTTTTCTCCTTTTATTTTAACATTTGGATTTTGAAAGAAATGTGGTGATTATTTTGCATGAGTATGGCACCTAATCCCATTCCGGAGGCATCATATTCCAGGAAAAATGTTTTGGAAAAATACGAGGTTGCCAAAAATAGGGATAGATGCCATTAAGCTCTTCATCGCTTTAAAACAAGCTTCATCCTTTTCATTCCATTTGAAAGTATATATTTTTAAATAGTTCTCTTAACGATGCCACAACCTGTGTATAGCTTCAAATAAATCTTCTGCAATAACCAGTAAGAACTAAGAATCCTCTTAGTGATGTGATTGTTTTGGAGCTAGGCCACTCAGTAATTGCTGCAAACTATTTTTATCTACCTCGATTCCTTCAGCTGATACAACATGGCCCAAAAGTACTTTTCTCCTTGTACAAAGCCACATTTAGACTTGTTAGCACAGAAATTATTCTCTTCTACGAACTCTAATATGTCTCTATGTGCTTAGGTCTAAGTCCCATTTTTTTTTTTTTATAAAAAAGGGTATCATTGAAGAATAAAAGTACATTTTTTTTGTAGGTATATATGAAATGAGTCATTAATTATTTATTGGAATGTAGTAGGAGCATTTAATATACCAAAGGGCGCAACATGAAACTCATACTAGCCTTTATGGTTGTAGAAGGAAATTTTGGAAATATCTTTTTCTCAAATGGTTACTTGGTAATAACTTGATTTTAGGTTGAATCTAGAGAAGCATTTAGAAATATAGTGTTTATATAATAGTTAATCTATAGTTCAAATTGGAAATTTATCTTTTATAGCAATTTCAATGTTTAATAATTGATAAAAGCTTATATGACCTATGCATTTTTCTAAGAAATATGACCAAAATTTAAAGGAGACTCTTACTTGAAGTAATAACACCATATCATCCCAACCACCCTTAGGACCAAGAATTCAGTTTATATTTTATGTTTATGAGACTATGGATAATATTTTTTCTAATATATAAGAACCAAGTATTAGCTTTATGATGTGATCTCTAGAATGTGGTAGAGAAAGACTAAGAGGAGGTTCTTGAAAAATGGTACTATATTTTCCAAAGATTTTATCTAATTTATTTTGTTTCCCATTTTAATTTTCATTGGCAATATCCTCCATTAAATATTGGTGTAAAAAATAGGTTTAACATCCCTTATTAATTATGTTTTTTATTCTATTGAATGATATTAGTTAGAAGAAATAATAGTTGATTCCCTACAAATTTCACTTTCTTTCATTTTCAAAAAATATTATAATTTTTTCTTGTAAATTTAATCCAATTGTACAAAATTTTGCTAACCATGGAGCTCCCAAGATAATGTCTACATCCCAATTAACATAGCATACATAGGAAACTTTATGTTGTGGTCATTAATAGGTAATTATATCTCCTAGTATTTTTTTATCACATGAAGTAGTCTGGTTTCCTGGAATTGAGACATGAGATTAAGTGGTGGGGTGGATATATATGTCTAATTTATGAAGAATCTTTATATATATAAATTTATATATACCGTTAACATATTTACACATTGTTAATTTAGTTTTCTTGACATAGTCATAGAATTTAAAATGAGGTTTAAAAATATTAGCCACAAAGAGAGTTAGAATATTATCATCATTTCGAATGTTGTATTTATTATATATTGTTTTTATGCTAGAAAGTATATTTATAACTTTTTCATAACCATTATTATTATATTATTATTATTTTTAAAACTTATTCTGTTTACATTTATTTATATCCAGGAATCCAATTAGAAGCATTGTATCTAAAAATTGACTCAATATCTTCTTCTTTGCATGTGATGATGAGATCCTTTGGTACAGAGAAATATACTTCAAATTTAATTTTCCAAACATTTGTTTTGTTTAATGATTTTGGATTTTTTATGAACTGATTCAACATATTTGATATATAATATTGTAATTTTATTTTATATATTTAGTTTCAATTTGGTTATGGAAATTTGTAGAAAGCTTTCATTTGAAAAATCATTCTTGAAGGTGTCTCAATATCCCACTAATCATCCCCTAAATTTAGAGTCCCAACCAGCAGTTTACTCCATTAACATCAACAGTGTTGATTTTGTTTTCTTCGTATATATGCTGCATGAAAATATTTCTCAACTTTATTAATCAGTCGTTTGCCCTCTCCGCTGTGTGCTCCATCGAACTTTAGTATATCTAGTTTTACCTTGTGTATAGCATTATTGCATGAACTTGTATTCCAGGAGTATTTTTCTTCCAAGGATGAGTTAGGATACTCATTCCCTTGCTTGCATTTTTTTAGGCTTCATATTCGTCCTCGAATGCAAGAAGTTGTTCTATATTTTTTTGGACTCTAATAAATTTGCACAAATCCTTGTAATTTTTCTTACCAGCTTGGCATATAATTTTTTTCGTTGACTCATTTCCTTTAGGAGGTCTACTAGGTTTCCGATTCTTGTTTTTCATATTCATTAGATGTATTAATTAGGGTGAAGAGATGACATGGGAATATTTTTCGTTGATGGCTGAAGAGATGCGAACCAAAGACCATTTTTTTTCGTTGACTCATTTCCTTTGGGAGGTCTACTAGGTTCCCTATTTTTGCTTTTCATATTCATTATTGTTTGATGTATTAATTAGGGTGAAGAGATGAGATGTGAATATTTTTCATTGATGGGTGAAGAGATGTGAACTAAAGACGGTGTCTGCATGGCTAACTTTACATACAAGTTGAGTGTGAGTGAAAAGAGTGATTCCAGCTTATGTGAGTGGATTGTAGAGATGCCAATGGAGCAAAGTGTAGTTTGTGAAGGTGTAGAGAAATGAACGAGAAAAATAAACGGAATGACAATAGAACAGTATGATACTATGAAGCTCTGATACCAATTTTTGAAGAAAAATATTTCAAATAAATTATATGTTTTATAAATTTTTATGATTTTTTTGAATAATCATATCATACCAAGAATTACCATATATACACAGAAAATGAAAGTTTAAACTCTATAACCAAAAAAATAAAAAGATTATAGACTAATAAATAATTAATTAATTATTTTTAATTAAATTACAAACACTTAACCAATTTACATAAAGTATCGGGTTAGAGAATAGATATTATATATTAACTAAATATAAAAAATATTTTAAATTAATATTATTTCAACAAAATTGATATTAAAAATATTTTAAAAGCGTTAATAATTATATATTAATAAAACATAAAAAATATTTTAAATTAATATTATTCACAAAAATTGGTATTCAATCAAAATAAAGCTCTAATCCTAATCAAATTGCTATAAATATTTACACTAAACATTGCAAATATATTAAATTCTATTTTAAAATTATCCTATAATAATCTACAATTCAAACTTTATATTTCACAATAATTATACTATTCATTTAATAATTTAATTTATATCCTCATTATCCAATTAGTATTCAATAATTTTAATTCTCTAAAATTAAACTTTAAATATATAAATTTTAAATATTTTGTAATTTCAAACATTATTTTTGATTTTGATCTAATAGTAATTACCATAGTAATATGAAAACAAAATAAAAATAATGATATGGTTGATTGATAACATTAATAGGTTAAATATTAGTTTATTAAACATTTATAAATATAGTTAATTAAAATTTATTCATATTCACAATTATAAAGCGAATATTATTAAGTTTTTGTTTAATTAGTTTTTGAAATAAGACATGTGGTTTAGTAGTCATTAGGGTTAGTTCAATTGGTAGCTCTCTATCATTAAAAAATCTTTGATTAAGAGGTTACGACTTAAATTCTCTTGACACTCTTAGGGTCAGCCATCGTGGTTGATCTCTTGCGGCCGTTAACAACATAAAAAATAAAAATAAAGGATAAGATGTATAATTTATTTTTTGTTTTATAATGATATATACAAAAAATATTATAATAAAAATAGGTATCTATAATTTAATTAAATAAATCTCAATAAGATTACATTTTAATTTAATTATATTAATATTATTATTAATTAATTCACAATATGCTACTATTGTGTCCTTATTCTTGGAACCACTTTTCCAAACAAAGCAATCTAAAAGATGAACCCAAAGGAGAATTAAGAGATTAGAGATCAAGATTTTCTTGATAAAGAGATGATTAAAGAAATATTAAGTGTGTGTGTTGTACCTATTTTCACTCACTACATTGTGAGTTTTAGTTGGTCAAGGTTGCCCAAGAGTAGTGAAGTTTGGAGCCAATTTCCCAAGCCACAGAAGATCTTGGAGATAAATCAAACCCTTTCCATTGCCTAGTGCTCAGAAAGATCTTTCCAAAGGTATATAGAAGTCCAAGAATGGATTTCTATATAGGAAGATAGAGCATGTTGAATATCACACCTAGAAAGCCTTGAAAACCTAGAAAATTACTAAGTATGAGGGCAAATCACATATCAGCAACCCCGCAATCTGACATCCCACAAGTCCCACATCTCGCATGTCGGTGGCTCCGCTGTCCTACAATCATAGCAATTACGGAGGTCTCGCAGTCACAGTAGTCTCGCATCCCACATGGCCCCCACAATACCTGATGGGCCATCCTTAAGGAATTGCGGGAGGGGGGGGGGGGCGAGGGATTGCCAATAAATCTAGGTATTAGTGTTAAAGCGTTAGGGAAGCCAAAATCTGATTAACAAAGGAAATGCATGAAAAATAGGAGTGGGGAGCCCCTTTCTCTCTCCTCCATGTGGTAGTACAACATATCGATAATGGACAATCCCACATCCTGCAATCCCGCATTATCGGTGATCACAAGAAGAGAGGTGCTACCACCCCAAAAGACCTTGTGGGGTTTCGATTTTGCGATAGAGTGTAAAAGCTCCAAGAAAGGCCAAAATTCATTTATAAATGAAATGCGTGCCAAAATAGGGTTGGGAAGACATTTTTCTCTCTCTTCCAAGGGGCCACATGGTGCAATATGATTGACCCTCATAGATGACATGGTAGCTGACGTTATTAGTGATGTGGCAATACGAAGGGTGACATGGCCGTGTGGGTGACACGTGTCATTAAGCTTCAGTGTTTTCAGGGGTCCTATGGGACCATTTTTGGGTGATACGCGACAACGATGATGTCATCCCACATATCAGTGAATGAAATTGGCTAGGGGAGAAACTTAAGGAAAAGTGCATTCAGCGTCAGGATGCAGGATTCGATGTAACAAAGAAAAAAGACCCTAGATGCAATATTTCATAGGTGATATTTGATAAGGTTTTTGCGTTCAAGATATCGGCGGATGTGGTGTAAGGGGTGTTACGCAGTAATTTGTCACCGTTGGGCACCGTCCTTGTTACCCCCGCTGTCACACACTAGAGGACACATTTACGGACCTGTGACCAGTGACACAACTTGAAAACACTAGCATTGAGGTCTCCTAAGTATGAACTTCAATATCCCTAAAGACACCTTTTGAAGATCAACCCTAAAAATACCCTTTTTCCATTAGCGCGGGTCCACAGTGTCTAACCCGCGCCAATGTCTCAGTTCCTACAAAGAGGGTGCGCCCATAGACGCGCTGTCACAGAACAAAGCCCACGCCACACAAAATTAGTCATGA
>APFE031047047.1:0-11072 GCA_000404065.3 Pinus taeda | reverse complement strand
ACTAAAGTGTTATTAACCCTAAACCCTAAACTCTAAACACCAAACCCCAAATCATAAACCCTAAACCCTAAACCCCAATCATTTTATAACATTTTAAGCAAATTATAACTTTTATTTAACTCTTTATTAAGAGGATTTACCAAAGCCTTATAGATGCTAGACTCTTAACCCTAAACCCTAAGTAATTTATAACATTTTAAAAAGTGTTTTTTAACTTTTATTTAAGTGTTTATTATAATAATTTACTAAAGTCTTATAAACCCTAAACCCTAAGCATTTTAGAGCATTCTAAAAAGAGTTTTGTAACATTTTCTTAATTTTTCATGAAAATAATTTACTAAGCTGTTATAAACCCAAACCATAAAAACTAAACCTTAAACTGAAAAACCTAAACCTAAATGTTGAACCCTAAGCCTTTTATAACATTTCAAAAAGCATTTTGTAACTTTTAATTAAGTGTCAATTAAAAAAATTTACTATAGCGTTATAAACCCTAAACCCCAAACCCTATACTCTAAACCCCAAACCCTAAACCTTATACCTTATACCCTAAAACCTAAACCCTAAGCATTTCATAACATTTTAAAAAGTGTTTTGCAACCCTAAACATTAATCCCTAAAACATAATCCCTAATTAATTTATAACATTTTAAAGAGTGTTTTGTAAGTTCTATTTAACTGTATATTAAAAAAAAAATTCTAAAGTGTTATCAACCGTAAACCCTGAATGCTAAAGCATAATAATTTTATAACATGTTAATAACTATTTGTAACTTTAATTAAAGTTCTTATTAAAATAATTTAATAAAATGTTATAAACCCTAAATCCTAAACCCTAAACCCCAAACCCTAATCCATAAACCATAAACCCTAAGAATTTTATGAGTATCTATAATAAGGGAAGACCACACCTAGGTATGTGATTGTAGGAGGGAGAAAATTGTGGTACATGAGATATCTCGACCTTTGTCTTTTCACCCCTCTACATAAACCATTTTTTTTTCTTCATAACTCCTTGAGGCTACATGGGATGAATGCATTATGTGTAATATGTAGCAGTAAATACCCCCTTAAGGTGAGGTCATTCATCCCTACACCCTAAACCCTAAACCATAAACTCTTAAACCTTAACCGTAAACCCCAATCCTAAACCCTAAACCCTAAACCCCAAATCCTAAACACTAAACCCTAAGAATTTTATAATATTTTAAAAAGTGTTATGTATCTTTTATTTAAGTGTTTATTAAAACAATTACTAATGTGTTTTAAACCCAAAACCATGAACCCTAATCCCCAAACCGTAAACCCTAAACCAAAAATGTTAAAACTTAAAACCTAAGAATTTTATAAAGTGTTATAAACCCAAAACCATAAACCTTAATCCGAAATCCTAAACCTCAAATTCTTAACTCTAAACCCTAGACCCTAAGCACCAAACCTTAAATTATAAACTCTAAACCCTAAGCATTTTATAACAATTGTAAAAACATTTTGTAAATTTTATTTAAGTGTTTACTAAAACATTTACTAGAGTGTTGTAATACCTAAACCCTAAACTCTAAACCATAAAGCCATATCCCTAAACCCTAAAATGTAAATCTGAAACCCTAAGTATTTTATAAAATTTTAAAAAGTGTTTTGTAACTTTTATTTAAATGTTTATTAAAATCATTTACTAAATTTTTATAATCCCTAAACCTTAAACCCTAAACCCTAAACCCTAAGCCCTAAAACACAAACCCTAAACCCTCAACATTTTATAGAATTTTAAAAATGGATTTGTAACTTTTATATAAGTTTTTATTAAAAGAATTTACTAAAGTGTTATAAACCATAAATTTTAAACCTTTTATTATAAACCGTATACCCTAATCATTTTATAACATTTTAAAAAGTGTTTTGTAACTTTTATTTAAGTGTTTATTAAAATAATTTACTATAGTGTTATAAACCCTAAAACCTAAAACTTAAACCCTAAACCCTAAACCACAAAACCCTAACCCTTGAGCATTTTATAAACCTTGAACACTCTACCATAAACTGAGAACCCTAAATCCTAGACCCTAGACCCTACGTCCAAAACCCCAAACCCTAATCCCTAAACCCTAAATGTTAAGCATTTTATAACATTTTAAAAAGGGTTTTGTAAATTTTAGTTAAGTGTTTATTAAAATATTTTACGAAAGTGTTATAAACCCTAAATTCAAAACCCTAAACCCTAAATCCCAAACAATAAACCTCAAACCCTTAACTCTAAACAATAAACACTAAGCATTTTATAACATTCTAAAAAGGAGTCTGTAACTTTTATTTAAGTGTTTATTAAAGGCATTTACTTAAGTTTTATAAACCCTAAACCCTAAACTCTAAAGCTGAAGCCTGAAACCCTAAACCCTAAACCCTAAGCATTTTATAACATTGTTAAAACTGTTTTGTAACATTTATTTAGGTGTTTATTAAAAGTGTTTACTAAAGTGTTCTAAACCCTAAAACCAAAACCCTAAGCACTAGACCAAACCCAAGATCAAAACTCAAAACCCTAAACCGTAAGTATTTTATAATAGTTTAAAACGAGTTTTCAAAATTTTATTTAAGTCTTTATTAAAAGCATTTACTAAGGTCTTATAAACTCTAAACCCTAAATCCAAAAAAATTATTTAAGTCTTTATTAAAAGCATTTACTAAAGTCTTATAAACCATAAACCCTAAACGATAAACCACCCTAAACCCTAAACGCTAAACTGCAAACTCTAATCATTTTATAACATTTCAAAAATCATTTTGTAACTTTTATTACAATGTTTATTAAAATAATTTACTAAAGCGTTATAAACCATAAACATTAAGCCCTAAACTCTAAACCCCAAACCTGGAACCTAAAACCCTAAACCTTAAATCCTAAAATATAAGCATTTTATTACATTTTAAAAAGTGTTTTGTAACTTTTATTTAAGAGTTTATTAAAATCATTTATTGAACCCTTATAAACCCTAATCTTTACACCCTAAACACTAAGAATTTTGTAACGTTATAAAACGAGTTTTTTAACTTTTATTTAAGTGTTTATTAAAAGAATTTACTAAATCCTTATAAACCCTAAATCCTAAAAAGTGAACCCTAAACCCTAAGCCCCAAACCCCAATCCCAAAACCCTAAATACTAATCATCTTAAAAAGAGTTTTTCAACTAAGCATAAACCAAAATCCTAAATCCTAACCCCTAAAGTATTTTATAACATTTTGAAAAGTGCTTTGTAACTTCTATTTAAATTTTTATTAAAATAATTTACTAAATTGTTATAAACCCTAAAACCGAAGCCTTGAACTGTAAACCCCAAACCCTATACCCTAAACATTAATCATTTTATAACATTTTAAAATAGTTTTGTAGTTTTTCTTTAAGTGTTTATTAGAATAATTTACTAAAAGTTTATAAAACATAAACCCTAAGACCCAAACACTACACCAGAACCCCTAAAACCTAAACCCTATGCATTTTATTACATTTTAAAAAGAGTTTTCTAAATTTTTTTTAGGTGTTCACTAAAAGAATTTACTTAAGTGTTATAAACCCTAAAACCTAAACCCTAAGCATTTTACAAAATTTTTAAAAGTTGAATTGAGGCTTGTGTGGTCCATGACATATATAGAAGATTTTTCGGCATAAATCACATTTAGAAAAACCTTTGTCGACGTGTTTCAAACCAACTAGTGTCTTTCATCGTTAGGACAACTGAGCAGTCAAATCAATGTTGTTAATTATATAGGGAGAGTAGATCCTCCAAACGACTAGGTTGACTCGGTTGACCATCAACGACTATCTACAATGGCTTAGAATAAAATTAAAATATTAATAAGTCAAATGTATTAGTTATTCAATTTTAATATATTTTACTTAAAATATTAATAAGTCAATTGTATTAGTTATTCAATTTTAATATATTTTAATTAGGTTGCTAAATTATTCAATCCAACTCATTTGGAGGATCTTCTCTCTGTATATAGTTGACAGCCTTGATCTGACTAGTCAACTTGTCCTGACGATGAACCAGACTAGTTGGTTCGAAACGTGTTGGCAAAGGTTTTTCTAAATGTGATTTATGCCGAAAAAATTTCTATATATTTTAAAAAGTGTTTTGTAACTTTTATTTAAGTGTTTATGAAAGGAATTTACTAAAGTGTTATAAACATTAAACCATAAACCATATTTTAAAAAGTTTTTTGTAAGTTTAGTCTTATAAATCCAAAACCATAAACCCTAAACCATAAAACCTAAAACCTAAACCCTAAACCCGAAACCCTAAATCCCAAACCATAAACACCAAATGGTAAGCCCTAAACACTAAGAATTTTATAACATTTTAGAAAGCATTTTGTAACTTTTATTTAATTGTTTATTTAAGGAATTTACTAAAGTGTTATACAACATAAACCCTAAACCCCAAACCCCAAACTCTATATCCTAATGCTTAAATCCTAAAGGATAAACCCTAAAATCATTCACTAAGCTCCTATAAACCCTACACCCTAAAGCCTAAAGCTTGGAATCATTTAGTAAGGTATTGTAAACTCTAAACCCTAAACTCCAAAACCTAAGCCCTAAACCCTAAGCTCTAAACTCCAAACCCTAAAAAGCCTTAAACCCTAAACCCTAAAAATCCCTAAACCCTAAGAAAACCTAAACCCTAAAAACCCTAAACCCTAAACCCAAAAAGTCAATTTTTAATTTTTTTCTAAGTGTTTATTAAAATAATTTATTAAAGCATTATAAACCATAAACCCTAAACCATAACCACTTTATAACATTTTAAAGCCCAAACCCTAAACCCTAAGTATTTTATAAAATTTTAACAAGAGTTTGTATTTTTTCTTTAAAGTGTTTATTTAAATAATTTACTAAATTATTATAAACCCTAAACCCTAAGCATTTATTACAATTTAGCAAATGTTTGTAACATTTTAAAACCCTAAACCCTAAAATTTTTATAACATTTTAATAAGTTCTTTGTAACATTTTCTAAGTGCTTATTAAAAGAATTTGTTGAAGTGTTATAAGCCATAAACCCAAAAACGAATTTAAAAACCACAACCTAGAATTTATAAAATTTTAACAAGTGTTTTGTAAGTTTTTTAAAGTGTTTATTAAAATAATTTACTAAACTGTCCCTCAAACCTAAACCCTAAGCATTTTATAGCACTTTAAACTTGAAACCTTGAGCATTTTATCACATTTTAAAAAGTGTGTTGTAACCTTTTCTTAAGTGTTTATTAAAATAATTTATTGAAGTGTTATGAGACCTAAACCCTAAACCCTAAATCCTAAACCACAAGCATTTTATAACATCTTAAACCCAAACCCTAAAACCTAAAGCATAAACTCTAAACCCTAAGTATTTTATAACATTTTAACAAGCATTTTCTTACTTTCTTTTGAGCGTTTATTAAAAGCATTTACTAAAGTGTTATAAACCCTAAACCCTAAACACCATCCCTAAACCCTAAGAATTTTATAACATTTTAACAACTGTTTTGTAACTTTTATTTAAGTGTTTATTAAAATAATTTACTAAATCGTTATAAACCCTAAACCCTAAAATCTAAGCATTTTATGATCTATTAAAAATAATTTTGTAACCTTTATTTAAGTATTTATTAAAAGAATTTACTAAGGTGTTATAAAGCCTAAACTATAAACCCTAAACCCTAAATCCTAATCATTTAATAACATTTTAAAAAGTGTTTTGTAACCTTTTTTAAGTGTTTATTGAAAGAACTTAAGAAAGTTTTATAAACCTTATAAAGTAAACCCTAAACTGTAGGTATTTTATAACATTTTTAAAAGTGTTTTTTATCTTTTATTTAAGTTTAATCCAAAAAGAAATTTACTAAATTGGTTATAAACCTAACCATACTACCCTAAAACCTAAACCTCCAAAACATAAACCCTAAACCCTAAAACCCCAATCCCTAACCCTAAACATAAAATCCTAAGAACTTATGACAGTTTTAAGAAGAATTTTTAACTTTTAAATTTAAGTGTTTATTAAAATAATTTATAAAGAGTTTATAAACACTAAAACCAGTAAATAGAAAACCCTTAAACCTAAACACAAAAACATAAGACCTAAACCCTAAAACCATAAAGTCTAAAGTCAGAACCCCAAACACAATCTTTGAAAACCTAAACCATAAAACCTAAACCGTAACCATTTTATAACATTTTAAAAATTGTCTTGTAACTTTTATTTAAGTGTTTATTCAAATAATTTACAAAAATGTTGTAGACCCTAAACACTAACCCTAAACATAAACCCAAAACCCCAAACCTTAAACCCTAAACCCTAAACCCTAAACCCTAAATCCCAAACCCTAAAACCTAAACCCTAACCACTAAACCCCAAACCCTAAACCCTAAGTCATAAATCCTAAACCCTAAACCTTAAACCCTAAATACCAAATTGTAAACATTAAACCTTAAACCCTAAACATTTTATATCATTTTAAAAAGGGTTTGTAATTTTTATTTAAGTGTTTATTAAAAGAATTTACTAAAGTGTTATAAACTTTGAATCCTAAATTGTAAACCACAAACCCTCAACCCTAAACTCTAAACCTAAAACCCTAAGCCCTAAACTCTAAACCCTAACCATAAACCATAAACCCTAAATGATAAATTCTAATAATTTTATAACATTTTAAAAAACATATTGTAACTTCTATTTAAGTGTTTATTAAAATCATTTACTAAAGTGTTATAAACCATAAACCGTAAACTCTAAACACCAAACCCCAAATCATAAACGCTAAACCCTAAACCCTAAGCATTTTATAACATCTTAAAAAAATTCTAACTTCATTTAAGTGTTTATTAAGAGGATTTACCAAAGCCTTATAAACCCTAGTCTCTTAACCCTAAACCCTAAGCAATTTATAACATTTTAAAAAGTCTTTATTATAAGAATTTACTATAGTCTTTTAAACCCTAAACCCTAAGCATTTTATAGCATTCTAAAAAGAGTTTTATAACTTTTATTTAATTTTTTATCAAAATAATTTACTAAGGTGTTATAAACCCTAAAACATAAAAAGTAAACCCTAAATGCTAAACCCTAAGCCTTTGATAACATTCCAAAAAGTGTTTTGTAACTTTACTTAAGTGTTAATTCAAACAATTTACTAAAGTGCGATAAACCCTAAACCCTAAACCCTATACCCTAAACCCTATACCCTAAACCCCAAACCCTAAACCCTATACATTATACCCTAAAACCTAAACCCTAATTAATTTATAACATTTTAAAGAGTTTTTTGTTAGTTTTATTTCATTTCATTCTTGCATAAATTTACAACATTTACTCTGTAAAAAGTGTCCCTTTAAACTATCTCAAACAATAATGGAGAGATATATTATATTACATATATCATTATATAACTTCTAAGGTTCAATATGTCATAGAGTTTTTGTATCACATCAAACTATTGATGGTGTTTCTTGGTCGTGATCTTAATTTACCCTATTTTGTCCACAAGAGTTTAGCTGATGGATAAAAACTATCACGATGATAATAAGAACCCATATAGGCCGCTCTTCCACCATTGTATTACATTTATTTTAGTTAAATTTCATTTTCCCAATGTCATCCAATAGCGGGAAAGTTTTCCCATACAAAATGGTTTCCAAAAAAACCTACAGTCGAGTCAACATGGTGTTGCACTAAATACTCCACTTAACCCTCCCTCTCCATTTTTAGCTCAACCTGATTCTCATGATAATGAGGTGATTGTAGAACCATATATATTTATTATATTGTAAGAAAAATGCATATTGTGCGCGCCCAAAACATAAATCATCATTCCCTTAAAGCACCACACAAACTTAATGTCATCCAATAGCGGGAAATTTTTCCCATAGAAAATGGTTTTTAGAAAAACCTACAATCCAGTCAACATGGTGTTGCACCAAATACTTCACTTAACCCTACCTCTCTAGTTTCGGCTCCACCTCATGCTCATGATGATGAGGTGAATGTTGAACCATATATATTTATTATACTATAAAAAAAATGCATATTGTTCGTGCCCAAAACATAAATCCTCGTCCCCTTAAAGCACCACCCAAACTTAATGTCATCCAATAGCAGGAAAGGTTTCCTATACAAAATGGTTTTCAGAAAATCCTATGGTCAAGTCAACATGGTGTTGCACCCATACTCCACTTAACCCTCCCACTCCAATTTAGGCTCCACCTGATGCTCATGATGATGAGGTGAATTTCAAACCATATATATATATATATTTATTATATTATAACAAAAATGCATATTGTTTGTGCCCAAAATGTAAATCATCTTAAAGCACCACACAAACATGGTGTTGCACCCAATACTCCACTTAACGTTCCCTCTCGAGTTTCAGCTCCACCTGATGCTCATGATGATGAGGTGAATGTTGAACCATATATATCTATTATATAATAACCAAAATTACTATTATTCGCGCCCAAAACATAAATCATCATCCGCTTAAAGCACCACAAAAACTTAATTTCATCTAATAGCGGGAAAGTTTTCCCATACAAAATGGCTTTTAGAAAAACCCACGGTGGAGTCAACATGATGTTACACCAAATACTCCACTTAACCCTCCCTCTTTAGTTTCGGCTCCCCATGATGCTCATGATGATGAGATAAACGTCAAACCATATATATTTATTTTATTGTAAAAAAAATGCATATTGTTGGGACCCAAACCATAAATCATCATCCCCTTAAAGCAGCACACAAACTTAAGCGTTAACCTTTTAGAACTTTCTAGGTAAAAAACAAGCTACATCGAAGTTTTGGCAAACACATTTATTGCAAATTGTTGTGCTGCTTAACATTATGTTCAGTTAAATAGAAAGCTACCTTGCTTTTACGTATGCTTTTGCATGTCGTGTGTTTGTAACACGTAAACTTTAGCATGTGAAGATCGGTCTGATCTCATGTCTTACCGTAGAAGTGAGCGGAATATCATTGGGAAACTTAAATATTTGGAGCTATTAATGTTGTTGTGCCCAATTCATTTAGATTTCATAATGGCAATTTTAAGATTCGAACTAATAAATTTCAAATTTCAAAAGAAGAGATTCCATTAGGACACAAACCATTTCAAATTTCAAAAGAAGAGATTCTATTAGGACACAAACCATTGATTGTCACTAGCAACCTGTAATATATATACATAATGTTCTAGATGCTTGGTTGATGCTCACTGCCCAAACATTCTTATTCCTAGGATCCATGTGAATAGTATATATCTACTGAAATTGTTGTATTTTCGATGTATGAACAACACTTTTCCAGCATTTTTCCGGGTTCTTGCAAGTAAGAGTCACTGCAATCTGTTGTTATAGATATACAAGTAACATCTTAATAATGGATCATTACACTTTTTTAATTATAAATTTCACACTCTTAAAAGAAAAAATTTAAAATACCATGACATATTTCAAATAAAATCTATATATCTTTGTCATAGGTGACAATCCAAGTACAATAGTGGGTATCCTAAAATTATATTGGCAAAGAAGTATTAATTTAAAAAACATACCATAACACATTTAACTAATTAGTTATGATATTTTGGTATAAATTCATGTAAACAAAAGCAATGCATATATTACCAAAAAAAAAAACCTTAAATTTTGCAAAGGAAAAAAAATATATCCCATAAAAGTACAAAAAAATATAAATGCATCCAAACCTTGTATAAATATGGAAGTATATATTTAAAAGAATAACAGAACACATTCATAACTAATTAGTTATGAGATTTTATTATAAATTCATCTCATAAAAGAATAAAAAATATAAATGCATCCAAAACTTGTATAAATATGGCAAAAAAATGCATTTTCATGATGTTAATATTTCCCAATTTATAAACATTGTAAGTCAAAAAATAAAACAAAAAGGTACACTCATACACTACTATATTAGGAGTCCACCATATACCATAAACTAAATCTTCCATGTTACATGTAGATGAAATTAATATCATATGATTTTGACAAAAATATTAACATGAAAATCCAGATGATTAGTATATTTAACATGTTACATTTGTATTTTCATGATGTTAAATATATTTCACAATTTTAAAACATCATAAATTAAAAAAATAAAGCAAAATGATACACTCCAACATAGGAGCTCACTATATATTTTAAACTAAATTTTCCATGTTACATGTAGATGTACTCAATACTATACGATTTTCAGCAAAATATAAACAAATATATATATGTGTGTGTGTGTGTGTGTGTGTGTGTGTGTGCGCACACGTGTGTGTACGTATTCAATTTTAATAAATAAATAAATAATCATATCTAATAAAATTTGTAAGATATAGTATTGTACTAAATATTGAAAAAACTAAACACTAAAAAAAGAGAAAATGTAATTACATTTAAAAATGATTAGCTAAATTCAAGGTTAATAGATATCGTATCATATTTGTTCTCAAAGAAAAGCTCAATAAATTAAATTAAATGCCTAAAAATAAAATTACTAATTTGTAATTTAGTACCCAATTAAATTAAAAAAATAAGGACAATAATATAAAATGATATAAGTAAATTTAAAAAGGATATGAATAAATTAGTGATAAATTATATGTTTTTTTAAAGCAAGAATTCAAAAATCATTAAATTCAAAAAAAAATTTACAAAACATGAAAATAAAAAATCATTCCAATCACAAACAAATTTAGAAAAACATGAAAATCTATAACTAACTAACAAATTGACACATTTCAAAACAAATTTGGAAAGCATGAGAATAAAAAATCATTAAAATCAAAAACAAATTTAGAGAAAAACGTGAAAATCTATAACTGACAAATTGACACATTCAGAAAAGCAATAAAACATTTGACTGACTGGTAAAAAAAGCATGAATAAAGTTAATCGTCGCATTGATCCTATCCGTTGCAGAAAAGCATGCAACCTATCTGTTACAGAAAAGCATCCAAGAAGTTAAGCATTGCTATTTAGTTTTAGATGTGAGTAATCCAATATCGGTTGAAAGGATG
>APFE031047009.1:254388-270733 GCA_000404065.3 Pinus taeda | reverse complement strand
CATTAGAGTAACCAGAATAATCAAACTACAATAGAAATATATGCATTAAACGTGTTGGCTTTGTTATTAAAAGAGTGAAAGATCCAAACATACATATAACCATGACAACAACTGGACCCAATAGTGGAACATTACAGTCATTGTCGCCTGCTCCTCCAAAGAGGTGTACTCACTTTGCATTGTGGAGAAGCCAAGGCTCATTACAATGCACTCCAAGCTTTCTCTAAGTTATACATGTTAAAATCTTGGCTCCCAAAATCCCTTACAATGATTTATGAGTTTCTATATATAGCAAAAGGTGGGGTGACCCTTGACATTCCCCTTTGTGACTCTTAGCCTACCCTCAAGACTCTTCAACTTACACATGACTGTTTACATTCTAATATTGACACTTGGTCATTCACTTTTAAATTTTTTACAATACAATCTGCATATGTATCCATGTGAGACAAAAATGGACTTGAGTAAGCCATGCAAGATATTGATGAGACTTAGACAACTGTTAGAAGGCTAACTCGTTGTCATACTCTTGGTGATCGATGGTAGCGAACTGATGCCAAGCTTGGTAGTTTCTTATGGTGCCCGCATACTCCATGGTGACATCCTTATAAAAGCGAACTGTTCTCCGTTGCATCTAGGTACACTAATTTGGAAACTATGTCTAAATTGTCATATAGAATGTGTATCATGGTCTTGAGTGTAGTCAGACGAACGACAAACTGGTGCATAGGGTTTGCGCTCATCTGCAATTATGCGTTGGTGGCTATGTGCATCAACTGCTCGAAGTACATGTCAAGCTCTAGACGGACTTGGTTCTTTGATTTTGACTTAGTGAGTGTGCCAATGGATGGGATTGCATGCATGTATAAAATGAAATCCATGCTCCTGAACACTCGTGCATGTGAAGCCTGTAATCTAGTGATGAGCTATGGGAGTTCCTCATAGTTCTCGATCTGACTCTCGATGTGTCCCTTCAACTCCACTGGGTTTGGATTCATCATCTTTGGAATGTACAATGGGGCTCCCTTGTACTTCATTGTACATATCTACATGTGATTGACAACATTGTGTATGTCTGTCAAGATGCGTTCTCTCCTAGCATAGCATTGCTGTCGACCATTAAGATGGATAACTAGCTTATGCATGGTGACGAACTTGAAGTACAACTTCCACATGACTACCTCAAGAGACGATACTTCATTAAGTATTTATTTCTTCAACTATTCTCTGGTGGATGATGTAGCTTTCCCTTCTCTCTGCTTGGTCGCTTGCATTTCCTTAGCCATGCGTTCATTCTCAGCTATCAAGAATCTCACACTTGAGCAGGTGGATTTGGCATATGCCTTTGTAGCATCGGCCAATGTGGCTCGATGTCTGTGCACATCAAACATGATCACTCATTCTTGAAAATGTGTAGAAGATGCATGGATATCCAGAGTGAGAACTCTACGCGACTACACAACTCTGTGTTGTGACTTGTCGAAGGATATGTTGTGCATATCTACTTCTAGATTGTCCTCAAGGATTTAGTGTCTCCTTGATCACTTCAGACTTTCTCTATTCCTGAATCTTGTGAGGCTGGTGGAGTGAACTCTATGCCTTTGGGCATGAGATATGTATCCTTATCCTACTTTGGTTGAAGCACACCCTTATCCATCTACTCCAACATTTGTTCAATTTCTTGAGTAAAGTCCTGCTCCTGCGACTAGTCATCCTTTTTGCTATCTGCCAGCTGTTTTGATGAGTCAATAATCTGTATTCATGCAGTTTCATCAATGTGTGCACACTGCGCTTCCTGTTGTTCCTGTTCCTGCCGCGGTTCCTTCTCCTTTCTGTGTAGGTCTTGTTCTTCCTCTTGCAACTTCTTCTCTGCCTCCTCCCATTTCTTCTTCTCCCTCTATCTTTGCAAAATCATTCTATTGCGTTGTCACTTCTTTGCTTCAATCTCCAAAGCTACTCTCATTACAAGTGGATCTGCCTTGAACTTGTAGCTTTGCTCCACCTCTGCGTTGTCGGTAATATTCCTTTTTCCTTTATCATGCACAGGTTTGTTTCCCTCTGTTGCTACTGATGTTGCCGCTCTCTGAGATGCTTTTTCCTTGTGCACTGCTAACCATTCTACAACCGCTCGGACTAGTTCATTGAGCCTTGAGGAGTTGTAGTAATATCTCCATGGGTCTTCCTCAGGCCAATGACCTACCCCGTGGATCCAAGCATGATACACTCTTGCATAATGGCCCTCCACTAAGCGATGCAAGTCATATGGATTGAAAAATTTAGTGTCAAAGGTGAATCTCTTGAATTCCTCCATTTCAACCTCAACATGCTTGAGATTTTGGATCTCATACAACCCGATCCACAAAGGAAGATAGGGCCAAGGTGCCTTCTTATTCCTATTCATTCTCGCTTACAACCTTGTTGAGATGTGGCATGCAACCTCTTGCATGACAAAATTGTCCATGGAAAACTTCGGTAACACATGCAGAGCATTCTTCGCATTGTACACTCGGATGAAGGTGCTAAGGGGTGAGGCATTCCAATCCACTATGTTAACCAATGCCTCCATTGCCAACTATGACATGCAAGGTGGATCCTCCTCAAAGATCATCCTATACATCAGGGTGATGAAGTGGTCTGATAGTTGTAGTATAACTCCACAGAATTTGCACTCGAAGAACAAACTACAAAGATATATAAAAAGGTTTATGAAGGTGTTTATGCCCAACCCAAGCCAGGGAAATGCTGACGGGCACAAATTGCATCAAGAATGTAGGCGGACATGAATAACTTTGCTTGCTGAACCTTGGGTAGATGTAGGGCATTTGTTACTTGCCCCTTCAGCTAGAGAGCCAACATGTCAGACCAATTGAAAGGTATTGTTTCGTTCTCCAGCTGACCCAACACAATCACCCAACTCTATGGGAAGGTCTCTGTAATCTTCTGGCCGTATAAGCAGCATGCAAAGATGACCAAGAATTGACAGGCCTTCTACAATATATTTTTCTTATATACTTGGTTAGGTGTTCTCTTGAACTTAGATGGCTCTCTCACCCAAATATTCAAGATGTCTCTTGAGTTTGCATTGTTGTTGGGATTGGTGAAGAGTGCATCCATTGTGTTCACCAACTGCGGCAAGTGATACATATCCAGAAAGTTCTCTATCGTGAAGGTAGCAAGCTTTATTTGATTGGGACTTATCAATGCCATTGTCTCTAGATCATTATGTGAGATAATCCAGTGGATCATGTCTACGCATCAAAAAGCTAGATACATGCATGAAACCCAGTACAAGCCAAACTTATGCATGTTGACATAAACTCTGCAGTCCTCCAAATTATCCTCAAAGGTGCCTGAAAATATGTCATTGATGTCCTGCCATTTGATCTTGATCTCCTTGTCTATGAACAACTTAGTGTCTTCATAGATGGGAAAACTCATAGACACTTGCTATACCACATCTCTAGTTGTGCTCTCAATGGTGTCCTTTGACCTTTCTCTCTTGGAAGCCATTATACCTGAACTAGCGAGAGACAGATGAATGCCTGTGATACCTGGAGACATAGGAACACTCTTGTCAAGAAAACTGTCAGTTGAAAACCAAAATCAACTTGAGGACTAACATGAAACACACCTGGGTGACTGACTGGAAAATTTGAGCAACTTTCTCTAGGAGAGGCTAGGAGACTGACTGCCAGAACTGCGCAGAGCATAGTACAGACTGCTAATGAGATGACTAACTACTAGAATTGCACAAAGCATAGTCCAACTTGGCCTACTAAAGACTTGAACTGCGCAATGTGCAGTTTCAGTCAGCGTGACTGTAACCCGGGAAAATTTTACTATGTAATCCCGGGGGCCAACTGAGGCATTTTCCCTCAAAATTGGCAGAGCACATCTTGGGAGGCCAGTGTGAGGCAAGCTCTATGCAATTTCTAGGAGCAAGGAAAGGCCTTCCATCCCAGAAATGTGCAGTACAAGCTGGGCAAGGCAAGGTCTGGCCTAAGGCAACTTAGACTCGCTGACGGGCGACTGAAAACTGTAAGGATTGAATTCATGTGCGAAGCTGGGTGCAAACATGACTGAATGAACATGCATGCAATTAGTAAGTGTAAGATTCAGTAATATGGGAAAACAAAGAGGTATGTGAAGCGAGTCATCACAACGATAATTATTAGTGCAAAAACAATGTCATGTATGTGACAACAAGGAAATGCAATGGAAAACTTGAAACAATGCTTCTACAAGATAATATGCATTAAAATGACAACAAATGTTAAATAAGACTAAGCAAACATCACTCACACAACCCGAAATACAAAAAGTGATAGAAAAGAAACAAAATACATGAAAAGCATACTTACCCGGAAAAATTTGTGTTGAGTGTGCCGAAATTTCCTAGATGCGTTGGGAATGCCATAGCTCCAAGATCGAAGTGAAGAATGAGCTCTGAAGCATCAAATAAATAGTTTTGAAAAGATCGATGTTTATGACACCCATGCCACGATTCTAGGAAAAGACGACACTTAACGGGAGGTTTCTAAAATGACTTCTTCATGTAACCCCTAGCTGCTAAAAATAAATCCCTAAAATCTAGGGATTTTTTTTTCTTTTTGATTTTTGCTTTTTCAGGAAAAGGTGCCCATGCATGCAAGGCAAGATTGCAGAGTCCTGGAGGGAACCGGTCAACTTGTGAGCACATGTAATGGAAAACAAGCCTTGGAATGACCTCTACACAGTTTGTGGGATGAGTGGCTCTAGTTGCCCCTCAATATCTGCATAATTTCTGGACTAAAGCCAAGGCTACCAGCCAGAGCTGCGCAAATTTTGAGAGCAAGCCCGAGGATGGGTTGCTCTACGTAATTGTCTTGGGGAAGGAAACCTGCATGCTCTGCACAATGTTGGAGAGCAAATGGTTTCCATGATGCACTGCACAATTCTAGAGAGAAAGGCTAGCTTCCCTCTAGTTGTGCGCAATTCTCGAAGTCAACACAAGAATTGGGTGAAGACCAAGTCATGGGAGGTCAGATTTCAGGTGAAAGACAAACAAGTTAGTGAACACAAGTTGATAAGACACATAAGATCAACTAAAAGCATAAGTACCTGGGCAGTGCAAGACATACTGTTAAGGATGGTTGGTAAGGAAGCTCCAAAACGAAGTTAACAAAAATTTTTGGAGGATGGTACAACACAATATAAAGTCATTTATTAGTCACAATAATTTAATGAATTAAACGTTAAACCTAGGTCATCACAACTAAATTAGGTATACAACACATACAAAAATGGAATAATCTAGGCACTACGATTACATGACTAAAACACATCACTCTTAACTACTCTAAACACTCTTTATCCCTAAGCTACTTCCATCTTCCTGATCATATCCTTTCCCTATTGGGCTATACTGGATCATCAATTAAATTGATCTGGATAAAGCCTATAAGTGGAAGTGTCAACTACTGGGACCAAGCTTCCCCACCAAGTAATTGGAAGTCATCATCACATGTCTAAGGGAGTATGACTTAAGATAGTTCTTCCACAACTCCATGTTTCGAAGGATACATGGAAGGGAAGTTCCTCCACCAGTTTTGATAGAGCTAGGTTAAACAACCTATCATGGACCATATTATAGAATTGTGTTCTAAAAATATTTTCATTAAATATCTAAGGAGGAATCCATGCCACCTCAAAACATGTACTTTCCCAATATCAGAGCAATGCATTTAAACCAACATAAAACTAACATACCAACATACCATTTTTAATTTGATATCTATGACATCAACTACTTAACATCACACTTCTCTAGCTATCACATAGCCCATTCAATTTTTAAATTAGATTATAACACAATATCATGCATAAATACAAAATAATTAACATGTGATTTTCATAATATTAATTATATGCATTATATTAATTATCGATGTATCTCAAATGAATGAATCAAATTAGTATCCATGTACAAATAAATTTTATTATCCCTACCATAGGTAGAGGATATTGCATTGAGTTTATGGTCATACTCATATTACTTTGGGGTTAAATTAAATTTTTTTATCAAGTTTCCATAGTTTAACTTTGTATATTGAAATTTATTATTTTTTGACATTATTTTAATTTATCTTTCTGTAATTTGGTTGGCTATGAAAATTAACATGTTATTGCTCAATGCATGGATTAATGAGACAAAAATTACAAATGTCCCATCATAAAATATGGTCCTACATATAAATTAGATATTATTATTATTTAGTAATATTTAAATTTATTTTTCTCTCATCTCGTTGGTTAATTCCATTCACATCTTATTTCCAAATATGGCTTCAGCTACAACAATAATATTAAGTGCCAGATGGTATTGTTAAATATATAATCACTATCATGCCTAATCATATGTACTATCATTATGGTTGTGTGCTTCTTGCTTACAACAAGACCCTTGTGCTGTATGTAGCCCCTAATTTTTTGTATTTAAATATTATTTGAAATTTGCACCATTACTCCTAGTTCATCTTTCTACTCCAAGCTTGATAAAAATCTTATTAAATTCATCACACTTTATCTTTTATAATAGTTATGTACCCTACTACATTTATTTTCCTCCTGTAAATACTTTCACCAAACTATCACCACTTGATTCATTATTCTTATTATTATTTTTGGTTCAAACTATAACCTGAATTGACTTGCACCATCCAACATAAATTTTACCAAACTATCACCACTTGATTCATTATTCTTATTATTATTTTTGGTTCAAACTATAACCTGAATTGACTTGCACCATCCAACATAAATTTTATTATTGATAATGAGACAAGTAACTTTAAATGAAAACATCCAAACTCGATATTTTTAATTTTAAATAAAATATCCAATATATTCAATTACTTTTTCTGAGGCAAGTTACCACAAGGAAAGATAAGTAACTGATGTAAATAATAAATTTAACTTTGAAAGTGGCTTTAAAAAAAAAAAATATGTGATGTCATTTGAAAAGAATTAAGCATAGCATCATCGCGTTAAGATGCAAACTGAGGACCACAAATTTTCTCATCAAACAACAAAACGAAGCATTTAAGATTTTCTTTTATATAGAGTATACTAAATTTCACGAGAATTAATTTTTTATTCTAATATAAAGCAATGTACTGATTTATTTGCTATATAAATTTTTCTATATGGCTATATATAAAAAATTGGCATGTGCTAACTGAAAAAAAATATTAAAAACCTTTTAGTGTCAATAAAAAAACAAATCTAAATAAACTTTGGTGTCAAAATTACACTGGGATATTTGCCGTTTGTTTATTTTAATAAAATATGAATATAGTACAAGCTATAATGGTCATTTACTCATCAAATATGATGACCTTATCTTTCTAGAAGAAAAATCCAAAGAATAATGGAATGATTATACTATCCCAACTCTCATTTATTTCAATAAATTTTTAATCATATAAATATGTCATTAAACATATATTATGTAGTTTAATCATTCATAAATAGAAATAAAATCCAATATTTTTTTCGCAATTTAATAAAAAAACAAATCTAAATAAACTTTGGTGTCAAAATTACACTGGGATATTTGCCGTTTGTTTATTTTAATAAAATATGAATATAGTATAAGCTATAATGGTCATTTACTCATCAAATATGATGACCTTATCTTTCTAGAAGAAAAATCCAAAGAATAATGGAATGATTATACTATCCCAACTCTCATTTATTTAAATAAATTTTTAATCATATAAATATGTCATTAAACATATATTATGTAGTTTAATCATTCATAAATAAAACTAAAATCCAATATTTTTTTCACAATTTAATAAGATTTTGTGGCAGATTATTATTTTATTTTTCTAGAATTATGAATTATACTTCATTTTGATTTTGATGAGTAATATCAAAACATTAAATTTATAATTAATTACTTTTATTTAAAGCTTAACTTTTATTTATCTTTTTATTCATCCATAATGTTATATTTTTCCTTTTAGTAGACTAAATAACAAAAGATACATAGAGAGAATTTACTCTATTCTTTGTTTTAACACACATATATATCACTTTTAAAAATATTTTAAGTATTATTAAAAATGATATATTTTCCTATTTAAAAAGGAAAATCATTATATTTAGTTGTTAATAGGTAATGAAAATAGCTATTTGTAAATTTTAGTCAATATAGTTATTATCATTCTTTTGGGAAATTCTTATTATTTGAAATAACTTATTAATTATTTACACGGTTTCTTTTCATTTGAGGAAGACGAATTGTTAGGAAATCAAAGGTAATTTTAGGTCTTACTTCAACAACAAATGTGGTTTGAGCCTAATAATATTTGCAACAAAACTAATTTCCCTTTTGATTATTGCTCATATTACCTTTAATGAAATTATATATTTTCTACGCCCAACAAACTCCAGTACTTGGGAGAATAGAATCCAAGTGAAGTGAGAATTAAACTCACTATTTACCACCCAAACTATTATTTTTAAACCAATTTCAAATATATAACCTATACGTCTTATATTCTTATCTTGATTAACTTTTCATTTAAAATTGGTCAAATATATTATCATATCTAATCATCATATTTTTAAATAAATACAATTTTTAACTCTTTAATTTATACTTATTCTAAGATTAAATAAATATTAAAATCGATTTTATAACCAAATACAAATTAATAATAAAAAATAACATATTTAGCAATAAAATATATTTTAATTTAATTATATTTAAAATAAACCAAGTGACTACTATATAACAATTAAGTTACATTCTACAAATAAAATATATAACATACATAAATCCTAGTATAAAGAATGTTATTGCCAATTTAGTTTTGGTGCCAATCTCAAATGTGGAAATATGCGACGTCGATACGACTTGAGTAATATTGGCTTGCTACATTTAACACAAAAAGCGTAAACGAACATGAATAACAAATATTATTCATATTGTTTCTTGTTTATAAGATATACACGTGTACACAAAAACGATTATAATGCATTGGCATGTAAAAATACAACAATATGTTTCAATGCCCGGTTTTTCTAGTTTATTTACAAATTAAATAATTTTGATAATAATATTGTTGCTTATATTTTAATTAATATATGTGGTTATAATCATTGTATTAATAATATTGTATTATCTAAACAAATATATTCATTGATTATATACTTATGTATTGTAATAATGCAAATCATTTATATATTTTTATGCATTGTAATAATGCAAATCCTTTAAACAATATTGTAACATTTTATAATAATGTTGTTCACCTTATAATAAAAAAAAATAAAGAATAATTTTTTCAAAAAAAATGGAACAACACAAAGATTTACAATAAATTATAGGTAACCCACTAGGTAACCCACCATCCTACCAAATATGACAACATAAATGTTCTTGATAAACATAATGTTTCATTTTTACAGCGAAACATTCCATGGTATAAAATTTCTTGAGTTGACGTCTTCCGTTTCATCAAACTTGTCGAAGAGGTTGTGTTTGGGTTATTTACAATGTTTTGTTAATTAAATTGATTTGGTTCATCTTATTCATCTTCCATATACAAAAATATAGAAAAGGTGCAAAGAGCATATATATATTTAGAGAATAATATATGTGATTAAAAGAATCAGTAAACTGATAACCATAGTTAATGTTTCTATACAATACACATTTTTGGAAAGATTTAACTCTACCATTTTGCAAAATATATTCTTTTGACTCCATGTATTTTGTTTTCTATAAATTATATGTATTCTAACAAATTTTAGATATGTATTTTGTTTTCTATAAATTATATGTGTTGTGACCAATTTTAGATATAGGGAAAAAAATATTGTTAAAATATTTATAAAATAAAAAATTAAAACAAAATAACTATTTACAAATTGTTCATTTAAGTATTGATAATCCAACCTATTCCCATAATCCGCACTTAATCCAATGTGATGTAAATCTTTGGATGGTTCTTCTTCATCTCTGAACATCTTGTTAAAAACATTTATAAACATTTGTAAATTAATTATAATACACATATTACTGTAATGTAAGGAAAAAAATTCCGCATAAATCTTATAATTATTCTTTTCCATACGGTCATATTTCATAGGATGAATTTCATTTCATTTTTTTATGCAACATAAAAATTATAATGAGTAATTCATGTGATAAAACTAATTGATTACACTTATTAATAAAATGGAAATAAATAATTACATACATTGCACCACTTTGTTATAAGAATATCAATAACACATTTGATTCACTTTGCATGTAATAACTTAGATTCCCTTCCATTTAGTGTATAGTATCAATGATTGAGTTTGTTTGTAAACCTCTCCCTTCTTACATAAGAATTTTCTCATCAAACCCAATTTGAAAATTTTCAATTATAAATAAATAAAAAAAACACTTATTTTCAAAGAAACCTGCATATTTCTATATTCACATTAGTGAATTACATCATTAAGATGCATGTTAGATCAGTTTAGGAAAACCTTGCATTGTTGTTGCTTGAGTTGTTTTTTCCAATTTCTCATTTCTTCATGAGATGTTGGCTGGCTATTTAAATGGGGCCGCCGCATGGTGGCAAGTTGACCCACGTGGTTTGTGTGGGTTCGATACCCACCGGCCTCCCATGTTACTGTTAATACATCTGACATAGGGTGGGGGCGCGAGGGAGGTGTGTGGGCTGGGTCCACCAGAGGTGGCCGACCCACTGCCCAACTTTAAATCTATTTTGAATAGACCGACCCACTGCCCCTCCTCCACCACCTCTGCCACCTCCTTCTCCTCCTCCACCTCTAGCTCCTCCACCACCTCCTCCACCATCTCAACATCCACCACCTCCTCCTCCGCCTCCACCTACTCCACCTCCACCACAACCACCACGTCTTCCACCTCCATCTCCTTCTCTACCATCTCCTCCTCCTCCACCTCCACCACCACCACCACCTCTTCCAGGACCCCACCCTTCGGCCCACCTCGGCCCCTTCGACCCCACCCTAGGCTTATCTTTGCCCTAGGCTTACCTCTGGCCTTCGTCCTCTCGACCTTGACCCTCACCCTTCGGCCCCTTCGACCCCACCCTAGGCTTATCTTTTTTAATATTTGCCTTTCTTCAACCCATATTAAGCCTAAGGCTCACCTCGGCCCTTCGGCCCAGCCCCTCGACCCCTCGGCCCCACCCAAGGGGTCTCATTTTTCTGCTCGAAGGGGTATTGACTTTTTTAATTATTTATTGATTAGGTTTATTTTGTTATTTTTTTCTACAGTCATAAAAATAAAATGTTAAAAATGTAATTGATATATTTATATTTAGAAAATAAAATATACGATTATAAAAATTAATAAAATTATAATAATAATATTTCTCACTAATATATATTTTTTAGAAAATAATATTTTTTATTTTTATTTTATTCTGTTAACAAATATTCATTTAAATCTATTCCTAGTTTTTTTATATATACATAAAATTAAAAATTTACTATTAAAATTCAAATATTTATAAAATAGAAAATATAAAACAAAATAACTAATTAAAAATGGTTCAATTAATAATTAATAATGCAACATGTCCTCATAATCCATAATCCATGCTTAATCCAATGCTAATACTCGGATGGTTTTTCTTTATAAATGACCACCTTGTCAAAAACATCCCTGGGCATTTGTAAATTAATTATAATAAGAAAACCGTGACAAAAACCAATCTAGAGTAGGAAAAAGGGAAGTACCCATACATTTTTAATTGACTCTTCTTTGCCATGTTATCCTATGTGACGAATCGGTGTCAATTTTTTTTTATGCCAAAAGAAATTGCAAATAAGTAATTTATATGATAAGAATTTTATATTAATTAGTATAGATCGATGTATAGATTTAATATAAGTTCAAATGGATCAAATTTTTTCAATGTAAATTTTTTAAAAGTTTAAAATATAATGTGTTATTTTTCATTGTTTAAATTATATTTTTGAATGTTAAATAAAGCATATATAAAACCAAATAAAATTTTTAACCATAAATAATTTTTTATAGAAATATATATGAAATTAGTATAAACATAAATTAGTTAACATAGATCTTCAAATAATTTATTTAAATCTCTGGTTACAATATTTTTAAAAAGTATAAGATTTAAATATTTGATTTACAATTTTTTTATTATTAATTACTTTACGACATATTCATTTTTTTTAATTATAATAGAGAGTATTTTTCTCTTTAAAACATAATTTTATTCTAATAAAGCGGAAGCAAACTCCCCTGACTAAACTATAAAATAAACCTCTACTCAATAATCGAATAAACAAATAATTACATTTGACACGGGTTCTTATTAGAATAGAAATATGATATTTGATTCACTTAACATGTAAATACTTCCATTTTCCCATTTAATCTGGCATATTAGTTGTTCGTCAACCTATTTACATTTTCCCCATTTAATCTAGCATATTAGTTGGTTCGTCAACGTACTCCTCACATGAAGAAGTTTCTTATTCAACCCAATTTCAACATTCATGTAATACGGTTTGCTTTGAAAAACACAATTCCAAAGAAAATTACACACCTTTCATTGGCATCAATGAAGATACATGTTAGATCTCTTTATAAAAGCCTTTAATGGTTGTTAAATGAATTGCAATTTCATTTTTTCATTCCTTATTATTTGCGGGAGATGTTGTGATTTGGTTATTTCTTTTTTTTATTTTTTTGGTTTATTAGATTGATTGGTTTATTTTTTTTTTCTTATAAATATAAATAATATTTATATTTAGAGAATAATATATATGATTATTGATGAGTTTTGGTATTGTAATAAGAATGTTGCAATTTTGAGGGTTATCTAATTTATTTTATTAAGTTGAGATTTATATAAATTTAAGAAATGTCAGTGTTGTAGGTATAGTAAGCTAAGTTCTATTCAAGCTACTTTGTAGAAGATGATCAAATTAATGTGTACAAAGACTATTTGCAACATAAGTCAAGATTTTACAAGAAGAAAAAATGTTACATAAAAGGAAATTCAAATCTATTTCAACGAATGTAAATGTTATATAGAAAGAAATTATGATGTACTTGCAAGAAATGTAAATGTGGAATAAAATGAAATTTTAATCTAATTGCAAGAAATGAAAATGTTGCATGAAATGAAATTCTAATCTAATTGCAAGAAATGAGAATGTTTGAAATGGAAACCCTAATTTATTGCACAAAATAAACCTAATCTAGCTGCATAAAGTAAATAGCATGAAATCAATTCTAAACTATTGCATTCCAAGGAGATCCTATTCTAATGACAAAATAAGAGAAACTCTTCAAGAAATGACAATGCCATCTATCCATGTGCTATTAAATTCATGAACTCAATCACGAACCCTAATTGCATAAATAAATTGAAGGGGTGAAAGGAAAGCTCATAAGTGGTCCCTGATCTTACTCAAGCTTGGTTCCAAGGCCTAGGAGACATTATTAAGCGCCGAGATGAAAAAAAAACAATCTTAAAGAGCAATTTCGGTCAAGTTTTGAGCATTTATACACAATGTTATAGGATGCTACAATATTTCTACAGGATGCTAGAGGAATTCCCTATATTGCTACAGGATTGAATCCGATAGAATTCCAAGGGCTTAGAGGGTGACCTAAAAGTGATGAAGGGTAGGAAACGGTGGAAGAAGGTTATAGGAGCCCTTGCCAAGCCCAATGCTCCTCAGGAGCCCATATTGCACAAGGAGGTGCTGATGGTACTGGAACATACATGGGATCTCCCAAATATGAAGTTCCAATTAGACCTCACACCATTTGGTATAAGAGTCACGTCCAAAAATAAGGCTTGAATTCCATTTATTTAAATATTTTCCTTGGCTTGAGAAATGAGCATAAGAGAGTAGTGTGCATGTACTTTTGAATAATAAATTTAGTGTGCCTTGTGAAGTGTTCAATTGTAGAATGTACCGAGGTTCTTTCACTAAAAGGGAACATGAGTGAGCCTTTAAGAGAAAAGAAATAATACTAATATAATAAATATAGTCAAATATATATGTGGAAGAATCATTAGTCATCAAGTGAAATAGATCACATAGATGCAATGATCGTTAAAATAAGTACAACAGATATTCAATAAGTTGAGCACCAAAAACACCAAAATAGTTCAATTTCCTTAGTACATATGAATGAGAAAATATACTGCAAAGTCTCAAAACATTCACAATATACACATGGAAATGTGTTGGCCTAATTGTCTTGGAATATTAAGCAAAACTTCCAAGATACATTGATACAATGAATTTCACTAGATCCAATAGTGGAGCATTATAACCACTACTTGCTCTCCAAAATAGCTATATCTATCTCTCTAATTCCTTGTGGAAGGAGCCAAGGTGAAATTTCCTTTATTTGAGTAATGAGGATTATTTTATAACTAGAGACGTGACCTGTCATATCCTCATGACTCTTGAACTTCCCACATGACTCTTAAACTTCTAAGGCGACCTTTGGAATTCTACATAAGCTTCTATAAGACTCTTATAATTCTCCATGTGACTCATTTTTACATATATGACCTTTGGAATTCCACATATTTACCATAATTACAAAATTACATAACTATTTCAATGCCATCATGTGACGATGTCGTGACAAGTCACTAACATTGATGACTTGGACCCAAAGTGACTTGTGAGGTGGAATTTCTTAAGAGATGACAATGTTGCCACCTATGTCTTCGACACTTGATTTAGATTTTTCATTATCATTGCCTTCTACCATCCAAAGGGTCTTAAAATCACATGGCATATTTATGGATCACTTTAATCATTTGAATCAATTGTTCCTTCACTTGTCACAATGTGTGTATTCTTTTGTATTGGAATGATTTCTTGTGCTTCTTATTTCAAAATATCTCCTTATGCATCCATACCATGCTATTATAGAAGAACTTGCTAGTAATATCACTCATGACAAGCAAAAGTCAACCCAAAATTCTCTTATTCTATCATGTTTCATGCAAGTTTTTTGGTTGTGGTTTAACAATGCAATCATAAGAGGAAGATGGAGGTTATGGACGTAGGGTACATTATCAGGAGACAAGGGGCTTTATGTTGATCACTAAGAGTGCATTGTGCACTTTGTTGGAAGAGGACGCTTGAGGGAAGGCATAGAGCTCAATCACAAGGAACAAGACAACCAACTATTGATTGTTGATGTTATATGCACTAACTGAGAAGGATTGGGCCATAAGGAGCTTACACGGTGCACTCAAAAATCTCAAGGGAGGCCTAACTATCCACTATTGGTGTGTTATATGCTCAATTGGGAGAGAGGGCAAGTTTGATGCGGTTTGGAAGAATAAGGAAGGTCTGAGGCTTGGGAGTACATTTTGCGCCCCGGAGGGAGAGAAAGATAATGTTGGGTGTAGTATTAAGGGACAAGGGGGGTTTGACTAAGCCTTGAGAGTGCACAGCATGCTCTCACTGACCTAGTGGGCAAACTTGTAAAGTAGAGAAATTGTCTAAGTCTAAAGGATGAAACATAGGAAAACACAATGAGTAAGGAGTAAAATAAAGTGTGACACATAAAAAATCATCAATAAACTTAAACATGATCCAATACTGAGAAGTATAAATCAAAAAAATAGTGTACAAAAACCCTCCAAGTATGAGAGACAACGTGTCTGTAATTGTGACTAAAAGTGTTGTTTTATGACTAGAAAAGGTAATAAGACCATGAAGTCCACTATAGATTTTCTTAATGACTCAATGAAACAAAGATACTTAAAGCATCTATATTAACAAGAGACAACACTTTATGACCAAAATTTACTCTTGGTATGATGATAAGTAGGCTACAAAATTCAAATGTAATTTTTTTTTTGGAGGGTATTGTAGCAATGACAACACTTGGCGACACACTATGTGAACTTCAACTTCTTTTTCTAAGAATAGATTTCAGTAAAGGTTTATCCCTTCTTGGAGTATTGATTCATCGATTGTATTTCCTTGTATTCCCTACTTAACTCAGTTATAGGCACAGTTCCCACCATTCTTTCCCTTGGTGCAACACACAAAAGGTTATTCTATATCACAATTGTTTCAATCTAGGAAAGGCTAATATAGAATTGCAAGTTTAAGATGTTTAGAGTATGATATTTCATCTTTGGTGTTGCTCTGGTACCATCATGACTGTTTAGTACCCCAGTGGAGTCACTACAGGAACACAAGATTTAATTTGCTACCAACAGGGTTATTCAGTACCCCATCGAAGTTACTTGCTTCGCCTCCCTGTGTAGGAATCCTTTTTCTTCTT
>APFE031047009.1:201916-253574 GCA_000404065.3 Pinus taeda | reverse complement strand
ATAAACTGTGCCTTGGCACTTGTCATTTCAATGGGGAAGAAGTGGGATCCCGACTTATTAAGAGCAGAAGAGGTTCTTCCTTGAGAGACAAGTATATTTAACTCTATCATAGCTATACTTGCTATAAATTTTCCCCTTTTCCTTCTCTACTTTATTGAATAAGCATGTTAAATACCAAGTAAATTTAACACCAAGTTGGGGAGTGGGGATGCTAGAACATATTTTGGTGTCATAGATTCGCTCAAGGTTCTCTTCTTAAATGTATCGTATTTTCCATTTGGATGTTACTTGACCTATGGAATCTTCCTAAAAAAACAAGGAGAACTAATAAATAGCCAAGCATTGTAGTTGTCACATCGCTTATTCATTTTTACCACATAGTCCTTTAAGGCCATATACACACTCTCACAGAAGGTCTTATTTATATACAATAACCAGAAGCAAAGGGAAACAAGGTAAGACATGACATGATATGAAAAACAAACGACAAATTGTAAAAAGGAATGTAGCTTAGAGTTGCTACTAAAAATAATGCTTGACATCTCATCCATTAATGAGAAGAGGGTTAGTCTTTCCATCTAAAGATTTCAGTTTGAATGTTTTATGATCAAGAATTTCTTTGATGGTAGATGGATGGAGATTGAATGTTTGTGTGTTTTTCTTTCACTCCATGGGCTTTATCCCAATTCGATGCTAAGTCACCCAAATAAAAATTTTTAGTAGCTACAAATTTCTTATTGAGCCAATGCTTAATATGGTTTTGGGGCAGGAAAAATATCTTTCTGTCTTTGATACTTTCTTCCTTAAGATTAAGCAAAGTATCCATCTCACTTCGAACGAGGAGGTAAGGTTTTCCTTGAGACTCTTAAGAGAGTTGCAAGGTCGGGATATACATATTTAGTGGCAGGATAACTTCTTTACCGTATGCAAGGAAGTATGGAGAGGTTTTAAGAGAGGGCATGGGAGTTACACCACCATCTGATAGTGCATTCATCAAAGAATTCTTCCAGTTCCTTTGTTTAGAGAAGACGATTGTATTGATTATGTGAATGAGGTTTTTATTACTTTATCTTGCTAAATTGTTTCCCTATGGGTAGTAATTTAATGCATGCTTCAAAATAAAACCATTTTCTAACAAATTCATAAAGTTTCATCAAAGAAAAGTAAGTTGCATTATCAAATACAAGCGATTTTGGAATGCCAATTGGTTATGATATTCTGTTTAAAAAGGTGTATGACTTCTTGATCACTAACTTGCCTTAAAGGAACTTCTTAAGCCCACTCAGTAAAATAATATATTACAGTTAAAATGTATTAATGTTACTTCAATTAATGTGAAAATATCTCATGAATAACATCTACTCCCCACTGTTGGAAAGGTTCCTCGACTGCTATTGGCAGTAGTGGGGTGGCAAACTTATGATATCGACCAACACATCTTTAACAAGATGGGAACTTTTGGGCATAAGCATGAGAATCCTTAAATAAAGTAGGTCAATAATAACCAAACCTCATTATTTTATATCCAGTTGTATCGCTCACAAAGTATCCACCTACTAGTCCATCATGTGAATCCTTTAACACCCTTTCTATATCTTGAGTTTCTAGGCATGTTAGCAGGACACCATTATGGTGCTTATGGAAAAGCACCCCATGTACAAGCTAGTATGATAGAGCTTTAAGACAAATTTCCCTCTTCTGTTTATTTGATAAATGAGCGGGCAAGGTGGCATGCTCTAGATATTTTTGTATATTGGAATACCAAGGTGTGGCTGAACTTGTTGGGGGAACTTTCTCAACATTGTACATCTCTATTTCCTATTCCCATCCTGAAAGATCTTCTTCTAGAGAATACCTTTCTTTTTCTGTGAGTCAATGGAGACCGTGTCCCTTAATAATTAAACTGGTTTGAACTAGAGATCATATTCTTGTAAACAATTCATCTAGTTTTCCCTCTTCACACTGATCTCTTGTTGCAAAACAAACATTGTAACTACTGGATGAGGCACATATATAATTGTTTGAGATTTGAGGATATAGGGCTTCAAATTTTTAACCACCTTATATACTTCATAGGCCTATTTACAAATGGAGGGGTAATTCAATTCTAACCCTTGTAAATGAACACTCATAAAATATATAGGTCATTCATTTCTTTCACTTTCCTTTTGTGTTAATATGAATGTGATAGATGCATTAGAAGCTAAAGTATGTAACATGCAATCCTTGCCATAATATGGTATGTATAATTCAAGAGCATTAGAGATATCTTGCTTGATATGGGTGAAAACATATTTCTCCCTTTTATCTCATTTGAAAAGAACATATTTCTTTATCATCTCTTGTAACAGCTTGACAATCTATGCATAATTAAAGATGAACTTATGTAGGAAATTAATATTCCCTAGGAAATATTTCATAGCTTTCTTGTTCACGGGAAAAGGGATTTGAGCTATAGTTTTGACCCTTTTCAGATTAACCTTAATTTCTCTCGTATTAATTATGTTTCCCAAGGGATACCTTCTGACACACCAAAGATGCTCTTTTTGGGATTTAAATAAATCCCATACTTGTGACATCGCTCAAATATCTGCTTTAGGTGACGCATATTGTTGGCTTGTTGGGGCCTGACCTAGGTTCAGAGTTAATTAGCCAAAAAAATCCTTGTACTACCAGCCCTTTAGGCAATTGTCCGCGGTGCGTGGATTGAGGTCCCAACCAAAGTAGTATGGGAGGGTGCTAGAACCAGGTTTCTGCACCCTTGAGATGTCTGAGAGGTTCGATTGGTCCCACTGTTTGTCCTTGCATGCAGGTCACTTTACGCACTTCCCTATTCCTCACGCCCCGATACACTTCCTTCACGCAGCCCTAACTAGGGGTTGTGGAGCTTCCGCGATGCTAGAGCTATGATCTGAATTATTACCCGAAATCTTACTCATCTTCCTACACTAGTTAATTACCTTCACGTACTTGGATGTATTACGTTATAATTAGTTATATAAAACATTCATATAAGTTCGCGTAGCAAATAAACAATATACTCGCAAATTATACCTAATCATATATTAAAATAGGAAAAGATGAACATAAATATGGTAAACTTATCTTTATTGATTCTTCCAACAGTTACAAACTCGACCTGCCCTGCGCACTGAGCTGCAGGGGTCCGTGCACTCTGCTGGATACTACTAGGCCTCTGTGCTCTCAGCTGCAGAGCCTCCCCCTGCCCTACAACCCAAAGACACACTTTACACTTTTACTCAATCACATAGACTTCTCAATCTCTTCTCATCTTCTGTATTCCCTCCTATTATACCCTTAGAGCCTCACTCTATTTATACAATCCCATGGTCCGCGGACCATTGGTGGGTCTATTAAGCCGACATTAAATTAAAAAACGAGGGCAGACAACCCTGTGACTCTATCATAATTTTGCACTCCGCACCCACAATTTGTGGAGCTTTTACAAAAATATTTGGTCAAAACTTGGGTTTTAAGCCCCAATACGTGCCTTGGGTGGAATACATGCCCAATAGGCCCCAACACAAACTCGTGACTCTCCCTCGAGTCACTCTGTTTGCGCGGAGATCTTCACGTGGAGTCCTTCCAACTCTACTGGAACTACTGCAAGGTCGGCAGCACACCGAGCTGCTGCCTGTTGGATCTGCTGCATCCATTATTCCGAGATCGTTGTGTCAGAAGTTCTTCTCTGCTTCTATGCCTTTATCCCTTGCATGTGTGTGAGCTAGCCTTCAATTTCTGTTGTGATGGTGAAGGCCTCATTGATCCAAGGCTAAACGCGTGCCTTTAGGACTACTTCCTTGTGTTGTGCCATGTCCACCTGTTCTTTTAGTGCTTTGACCTACTACATCCGTGCAATCCTCTAAGTGAGGGCCACCGTCTGTTCAATTCCTTTGACGTTGTCACACTACTATTGGAGTTCTCGTGTCTCTGTATCTAAGCACTGGATGTTGGGTTCCTCCTACAGATTTTCCAGGACCTCAAATGACTCTTCCAACATGCTAGTGCAATCTCGCACTGCACTGCCAATCTCGTCCAGTCCCACTGTAATAGCGCTAGTGCATTGTTCTTTGACTTCAGAAGGGGTGGACAGCTGCACCTTTAACCGTAGCTCGGCGATCTGAAGGTTCAGCTCCAGTTGAACCTTTGTCATTTCCTCCCGTGCCTTGTGCACCCCTGCTGCTAGCCTATGGATGCGCACCTCTGCTGATGTGTCTGCTAGGATGGCCAAATCTGGGACGCTTTGGAAAGCTTCATTTATTACCTGTACCAGCTGTTGATTCTGCAACACCACTTCATCGCGCTGCAAGCTCAACTGTTCCATGTTGATTTTCTACTTGTTGAGGACATGCAGTGCACGGCTCACCCTAGCCCGTAGTTCTGCAATTATCCCATCCTGTAGAACATATAAGGTCTCCCACGGGAATGCAGCCATGTTGATGCGGAGACTCTTCAGCATGCTAACCATAGGCATGTCGGCCTCATTTGTTGTCACTAGTGCCCCTTTTGGAAGCATTACGGTATTCATCATACGAGCGCGCAACATCTATTCCTATTGCTGTTGTTCTGACTATGAGGCTAGTCGAAAGGGTACCAGGTGGATGAGGGCACACCTGCAACTCATGCAGCTGTGCTCTAAGGGCCTCCAACACAATCTAGTTCTCTTGCATAAAATTTTGGAGGGCCTTGGAGGTGACATCGCACACTGTCTCGCTGATGTCGTGCAGATCACCCTCGGTTAGGGTGATCGGGTCAATAGAAAACTTTGATGCCTTGACCTTCTTGCATGGGCCTGTCCGCTCGATTGGGTGCTAGTGCTTCACCTGTGTTGACGCGGTTTGTGGGTCTGCGCCTCCCTCTTTTTCCTCTGCTTCCTGCCCATGCGAAGGCGATATTTTTCCCTCGTGTGCTTTTGCGGCTACCTCCTGCGCTGCTGCTACTGCTGCTATGGCCTTTTCTTGTTCAGTTGCTGTCTATGCAGTGTCCCGTGCTGCTCACACTTCTCCTATTGCTGCCTCCTTCCTTCTCTTTTCTGCCAACTGTGTGATGCGCAATTTGGCCTCTTCTTTCTTCCTCTGTGCCGCCGACTTCTCTATCTCTGTGATGTATGGAGCGCGCCACTCTGGTGGGCATGTCTCCAATACGTTAAAGATGACATCATCTGTGGCTACAAAGGGTAGCTTTCTCCATTGTTTGGTCGGGTCCTTGCGCGCTCTGATGTATATGCTATGGATGTCTGCTTTAAATTCTGCAAAACTCTGCAGGCTGTTGTAGACACTGGGTGACAACTGCGGGTTGTGGTTGATCCCCATTCTGAGGTTCATCTCCATGAACACCCATAATATTTTACTATTGTGGATCCTACTAGTATCCTTTTTGGCCTAGAGCGAAGCATACTTCACAGCCTCTGACAGATCCCTATCAATTGTGAGGAATTGACTATATTCTAGAAATTCCCCTGCCACGAGCACTATCGACAATAGAAGCCATGCATAGTGGAATTCTTTGCCCTATTCCTAAGCTTTGCGACAATTCTCTAAGAATTCCTTGTAGAGGAACTCGGACCAGTTAAACTAGACACCCTCCACGCACTTTTCAGCAAGTGCTACCACCAGTGCGGTACCTCGTCCGCGCGACACTTGGGCATAACCTTACCGGCCAGTATTTGGGTCACCACTCTAATTACTTTATCATTGATGCTTGATATGGTGTAGCCCCTTTTCTTCTTCTCCAGCTTGTATTTCTTCCTCATGGCCTCCGCAATGGACAAGTCACTGCTCTTCCCTTCTGATATGTCTGTGAGGTCCTCTCCTTTGCATGGAAGATGGTAAATGTGGTGAATCAAGTCTTTCATGATGGGGATGGGCTCCTCCAACTGAAAACACCAATCATGCACCAGGCAGAGCAACTGCCTGATGATGAAAATTGTAATTGGGGTGCGGTGGAAATGCGGCACCCAGAGAAGGTTAAGTAGCTCGACCTTTTCCACTCTGTGAAACCACTTTCGTGGCTCTAATTCTATAACCCCCATCGCAGTGTTCTGCTTGGGCTTCATGAGGTGCGAGGTATCAAGGTGAGGGAACTTCTTGTGGTTAGCAAGGTCCCAATCTTCAAATTTTAAGCTCAGCACCCGTCCCAGGTGTGTGCCCTCAAAAATAATGTTGTGTGGGAGGAGCAGGGTCTAGAGCAAGCTCTTAGTCTTGTCAAGCTCCTTGGGCACTTTAGCCTTCCCTTTCCATGGGGGAACATAGGCGGGCAACTTTGTTGGGGGTGCGCAGGCTCAGTTTCCTCCTCCATGCCTTCGTCCTCATCCTCTTTGATGATAAGGTCCTCAAGGTCTTCTTCTTCTTCATCGGTCTCTATGGTGACGACCTTCCCCTTGTCCTCCATTAACAAATTGGTGCGTAGCGGGTTTCGCGGGGAAACACGTATGGGAACCATCACTTGTTTGTCCTTCTTTATTCTTGGTGTGTGCGGTGATTTCGGGATTTCTGCCACAATCCCAACACTTTTCAGAGCATTCCACATAATCAGGGCCTGCACGGCCTCTTCGGAAGTCATTTCTATTATTCCCATAACTTCCTCAGCTACTGCCATCGTGTCCATCCAGAAATCTATCACTTGCAAACTCAGGTGCTCAATCCATGCTCGGCACAAAACAAATAGGGCTGTACTCAATAGCTCAATTCGCAAATGACCAAGTGTTGTTTGCTGGACAACCCCTTGTAATTTATTGTACTTTTTGAATTTGAATTCGACCTTTCCCCCCAAATCTGATTCATTAATTCTCCCTTCGCAGTAGATTTTCCCAAATATTGCCCATAAATCGCATCTTAAATGCTTGCCGCCTGCTCCATTTGGTCTCAAGTCGAACATCCCATCATGAATAGTGACTTCAACGGTCACTTTTTGGCCAACCCACGTGGAAATGTAGTCTCCCGTGCATGGTCGTGGACCTTGTGACTCTTTGCTTCTGCGCGTAGCTCCAACATTGCACAACTCTCGGGCAAAGTATTTTATTGTCCCGCGTTTCCTTTCAGCTACCTGGAGTGCTAATATTGTACTTCCCTTGGCTAGTCAGGTGGTTGCACCACCTGTGTAAAATCTCATCCTGTCATCCATCATGTTTCCTGGAAAATACCCACCTTTTATTGTTACGGGTGGAATTGTGCACTTTATCATCTGCAACACGCTACCCTGGTCGATTCACTTAGTAATATGCGGTTCAAGCCAACGCATCAGGCTAATGAATTCGTGGAGATATGCTTCAAACTTGTCATCGTGATTGTGTGCATCCTACCTTATCACTGTGGTATTTTTACTAAGAAAATCTTCCTTTATCGTGTTCTCGAGCTTCTTGACTTCTGCGTCTACCAAAGGGATTTTCTTCATCAATCGTACCCTTTCTTCTTCAAGTTCTTGGAGCCTAGAATTTCCCTATTGGATTTCTTCTTCCAAGGTTCCGCGAACGATCGTATCTACCGGTGCTATCATGTGCGGTCTAAGATTTTTATGTACTATAGGGCTTACAGTGGTTGCTTTATACTCTAGCCTTGGCAGTGCCTATGTGGTCAGGTTCTTGCACGCGGTCCTATAAGCCCATAGAACCATTGGTATGCACAGGTCCTAGCCAGTCTGCCTCACATTGTTGAAGGCTTCTACGTGGATATCATTATACACACTTGGTCTTTCCATACTTCGTGGTTCCAACTGAAGGGGTCATTCACGCCATTGCCTTACCCGCACCTGCTTATTGCTCGTGTCTCCTATCGTGAGGACTGTGTGCATTCATGCAGGTTTTGCACCATATGCCTGTATCCACCTAGATAACTGGGTGCGCCGGTTGGTTCATTCGACAATCTTATCTGTTAATCGCATTGGAGGCTTCCTAAACCATGTGCACATCATTCTTCTACAGTCGCGCCAGTCCTCAAAACTTCTTTGGTGCATACCCCACCATCTTGCAGGCGTAGCTCGCAGTACCCATTTCATAGCGTCGAAGCGCTGCTATTCTGACACTTCTCTTTCCAATATGTTCAGGAAGTCGTTCACCTCGCTTAACATGTCATACATAGGCAGATCTCTTACCTCTCTTACTACGCAGTGCAACGACCTCGTCATCATGTTAGAGTTGAGTGTGGTTACCTCGTGTAACTGGTTCTGCCATCGTTCTATCTCCTCGTCAAAATCTGATGTGCAAGAGCTTTCATGCTCCGATGAGATTCAGCCATCCATAGTTGGATTTACCCAATCTTGCTCTCGTGCATTTATCTTGTAGATGCAATCTAGATCGTCATCACTATTGTAGTCGCGCACTGGCTCCGTGTAGTGCGATCCTTCTGCAGGGTCTAAAGGTACCACTATGCGCAGAGACTTTTTCTCAAAGATCATCTTGCGCTTCTTTAAATTTATCACTCCATTCATGTTAGTGGCCCAATATATTCCTAATAGTGCAGAGTAGGGATTTTTGTCATCAATAATATCTATCACTTCAAAATCTACTAGCGCGCTTGCTCCTTCGATATCTAATATGATTCCCTGCAATCTACCTATATGTAGGATATTTTGCTGGTTCGCCATTTGCAGTTGGATAGGAGACCATTGTAACGCAGGCCTGCCCATGTGCTCCCATGTCTGCTTTGGCAGGACATTCGCATCTGATCCTAGATCCAGAATCACTTGGTCCATCTCATATTCCCCAATTTGCGCAATCAAACTCATCTCCCTTCCTGTTTGCATCGTGTGATTCCTGAGCTTCCAGACTACGCACATCTCTCCTGGCGCGGTCCCAGTGCATATAGTTATGAGTTCTTGCAGCCCCTTTACAGCCTTGCTATCGCCCAGCAACTTCATGCTAGTCTCCAAAAACATAGTAAGCATCGATGGGTCTATTTCCGGCTCCAGTATATCTTTACTTCTTGAAGTGGGGGCATCAATGAAGCTCCTCTTAGCTTCCATGAAGGTCTCCTTAGTGTGCTCCAAATAAAATTCTTGTTCCTTCATTCGAGCCTTGCGAACCCAGGTACTTTCTTCAGGTTGCTTGCCTTTGTCATCCCCTACCGTAATTCCACTCCAGAGCACGATATTTACATTAGGGTCTTCCTTGTGTGGCTCAGACCTCATCAGTTGCAGGTTCTGAGTCGGGGGAGGTTGGAGTGCTCCTTTATCGCGAAACCTCACTATCAATGTGGGACAATCCTCTGTCTCATGATCAAACAACGTATAATACAAGAATGATGGTTGCGTTGGATTCATACAATTGTGGGAATAATGCCCAGGCCCTCCACAATTGTAATATATCAGCTTTCCACAACCTCTTCTTGGTCCCCCTCCACCTCAGCCTTGTCTGCTTCCCTGAAATCTGGTGCGCATCATTCCTGCTTTTTTATCGAGGGGCCGTGTTTTGGTCTGAATTCTATAGGTAGGAGTTTGATCCATCATCAGCTCATAAATTCTACAAGTGTGCTCATCATGTCCTACTGACCTATAGAAATTACAGAACAACTGCTGTGAATTCTGCATATACTTCTATAATAGATGGTAGTTATCTGTAGCATGCTTTCCTCCTATCTCACAAATCGTGCACCATAGTGCAGGCACCACGCTTGGTCCTACTTGTGTCTTCGACCTTAATGGAATTGGCCTTCCTCCCTTAAGGTAATTCACGAACACCAGGAAATGGTCCTTGTAGTGCCCCTGGCCCTTGCATTTTATGCACCATACCTCATCATGCATCTTTGGGTGGGTTTTCATGTATTGTTTCAAACTCTGCATCTCAAGGCACAAGTTTTTCAACTGTGCGTGAATATGTTGAACTGTTACATTGGGATCTTGTATTGGGGTCTCATACAATCTCATCACGATCTCCAAGGCCTCGGCCTGAGTGCTTAGCCTCTGTTGCGACTGTGTGTTCCATAGATGCGGCATTAACGATGCTACAAACCATTCATGGTGTTGCCCATCTGTTAACATCATGTTTACTTCGCGAATTGTGCACGTCAGTCTTTGATCCAACTCACATGAGGTCTCTCCTGGTAGCATTGTGAGTTCGTTGAACCCAATGATTGGCTGTGCCTCTGATTTTTCCCTGCTAAATTATTTTTTTAGCGTAGCTTGGATATCTGTGATCCCTGCATTTAGATTGTCATTGGAATTCTTAATGTACCAGTTCAGTGCGCGATCCTGTAGAGCATTGACCAACGTTGCCTTATTTATATTATCATCCGTGACTCGCTGTGCTTCCCACAAAACTTTTATCACAAACCAAAATTGGTCTGGATCTTCATTCCCTACTCCCTTGAACACTGGTAGCTTTATCGCGCTTGCCATATTGCTTCATGGTGGTGGCAGAGGTGGTGTTGGTGAAGACGGGCGTGAAGATAGTGAAACTGGCGGTGGTGTAGGTAGGGGTGGTATGGATGAAATTCTCTGCCTTATTAGATTGCTCACACTTCTTGGCGATACCTTCACGAGCTCTTCTTTTCCCCCTCACAGAGGTGAAATCAAGGGGCTAGTTTCTAGTTCTGTGCTACCTTTGTTTCTGTAGATTCTCCCACTTTGCATAGCCCTAAACATCAATTTATTCGCATAACCCATTTTTCACACAATAGCATCTTAATCCAAGACTCAAGTGTTCAAAGATTTAACATACTTACCTCGCGGTCCTTTGAGGAAGCATCATTCTGCCTTGCTATAACTGACTGAAGTATCTACCGTGAATTTGGTGATGAATCCTCCTATGATTTGACTAAGCCAATGATCGACAACACGCGCAGTATTATCTTTTGATGCTTCCAGTCTGCGCACCAATTCTAGAGTTCACACAATGGGTCTGTCGAGTTTACATCTTCCTTGACTATCTACTAGCTTCGTGATCCACTCGTACAACTCAGTGGGGAAGGATGCAAAGAAAATTTCACAGATCTTTGTATATAAGTAGCAGTCTAACCACTCTTCCTTTGATAGTTGCAGATTCTTGTTTTCCTGCGCTGCGAACTAGTGAATTTTCCTGTCCAACCAATCTTCAATTCCTTTCTTTTTTGGATTCCAGTGAAATGACATTAGACATCTCTATGAAGATCCCAGTCCCAGAAATGGAATCATTTGTTGGCTTGTTGGGGCCTGACCCAGGTTCGGAGTTAATTAGCCAAACAAATCCCTATACTACTCTCCCTTTCTGCAACAGTTCACGGAGCACAGTCTGAGGTCTCACTCGAAGTTGTATGGGAGGGTGCTAGAACCAGGATTCCGCACCCTTGAGATGTTTGATAGGTTTGACTGTTCCCACTGTTTGTCCCTGTGCGCAGGTCACTTCGCACATTTCCCTATTCCTCACACCCTGATACACTGCCTTTGCGCAGCCCTAACTAGGGGTTGTGGAGCTTCCGCGCTACTAGAGGCGTAATCTGTGTTATTACCGGAGATCTTAATTATCTTCCTATACCAGTTAATTACCTTCGCGTACTTGGATGTCTTATGTTATAATTAGTTAACAAAACATTCATATAAGTTTGTGTAGAAAATAAACAATATACTTGTAAATTATACCCAATCATATATTAAAACAGGAACAGATGCATAGAAATATGGTAAACTTCTCTTTATTGATTCTTCCAATGGTTACAGACTCGACCTGCCCTGCTCACTTAGCTGCAGGGGTCTTCACAACCCAACCATGGACTACTAGACCTCTACGCGCTCAGCTGTAGAGACTTCCCCTACCCTACGACCCAAAGACACACTTTACACTTTCACTCAGTCACGTAGACTTCTCATCCTCTTCTCTTCTTTTGCATTCCCTCCTATTATACCCTTAGAGCCTCACTCTATTTATACAATCCCACGGTCCTCGGACCATGGGTAGGTCTATTATCCTAACATTACATTACAAAATGAGGGCAGACAACCCTATGACTCTATCATAATTTCGCACTCCACGCCCACAATTCACAGAGCTTTTACAAAAAGATTTAGTGAAAACTTGGGCTTTAAGCCCCAAAACATGCCTTGGGGGGATTCCATGCCCAACACATATGGTCTGATCTTCTCTTCGAAAATATCATTACATCATCTAAATAGACTACTACATTTTGTCCAATTAAGTTGTAGAATGTGATGTCCATAGATCTTTGAGATGTAGCGCTGAAATTTATAAGCCCGAACGACATATGTTTAAAGGAAAAAGTCCCCCAATTTGTCCTAAAGGTGTTTTTTAAATAATCATGTTTTGCTACTAGCAGTTGATTATATCCAGATAATACATATAGTAACAAGAACATCTACGACCGAGATACCATCTCGAGTATCTGCTCCATAGATGGAACATGGTAGTAATATTTATTTGATGCCCAATTGAGGTTGCGAAAATTGACACAGGTGTATCTCATTGGATGTTTTCATAAAAGGGACAAAATTGGAAACCCAAGTAGAATGTCTCACTTTGAAGATGATATTTTCATCCAAAAACTTCATCAACTCATTTTGGATCAGGGGCTCAAGCGTTGGATGAACTTTTCTTAACTTTCGCTGAATTGATTTCACCCCATGTTTAAAAGGAATGACATTCTAGATAATACATGTATCATATGTCTTTAAATCATCATATGTCCATGCAAAAATATCACAATATTGTTTGAAAATATAAGTAAAAGCTTTCATTTCTTGTGGAGAACAATATGTACTGAAGTTTACATTCTTCAAATCGTCTTTGGTTTCCTAGTTGGCTTGTTCATATGATAAGTTGGAAATTTGAGGCTTAGTGTTGACTAGTCCTCTAAAGTAGTTTTGTAGGTCATAGAATTTCTTAGAGACACCACATCTTTATTCATGGTATTCCATTTTGTTGCTTCAACTGCTTCCTGCAAAACCTTATTGTGCTCATCTTCTTCAATGGCCGCATCTTTAAACATGGTTGCATTGGCTATAAAATGCAGTATCCGTTGGTCGCCATTAAAAACATGAAAGTTAGTTATGTTATCGGGCACGTATGGTTTATACATAATCTATATAGAAAAGACATCTCTTAAAGGTTACATCCTATCAGCTACATTGACTAATGTATCTGCGACAACATTACAAATTTTATGAAAAAGAATAATATTAAATTCTTTAAAATAAGAAATAAGTTTCCATATCTATTTTTGGTGGTTTTTTTAGATTTGGTGAAACACAGTGGATAGAACCTATGAATCACCAATTACCTTAAGCACCTCCACCTTGAGTTCGATGGATTTCTTTAGTCCTAGTACAAGTGCTTCATATTTTGCAGAATTATTTGTGCACCCAAACTCTAAGCGACATGAAAAAATGTACCACTTGTTATGTGGGTCTATGAGAATGGAACCAGATCTGGAGCCATTTTGAGTCTTAGAGCTATCAAAATACAAAGTCTAAAAATTAGTATCTATTAATCTAGTTCTTATACTATTACTATGTACATCTATATTATAAGATTCATATGCACTAGTTGGACTACAAGGAAGGAGATCCAACAGTGTATTTGATCGAATAGTTGATGGCTGCATTTGATAAAACACGTGATCAATCTCTAATTTAAAAATTCAAAAATAATGTCTCCAAAGCGAACTCGGTCATTATGACCCTCAAGCGGTGTCATGGTATATTTCATGTAGGGCTTGCTTTCCAGTCGAATTTAATTATTTCTACCCTTTTAAGGAAGCCATAAATGTGTCTAGTCTATTGAAAAATATCCTTGTAGCTTATTGGACCATTCCCTGCTCAAAACTAAACCATAGGCTTCAATAATGTCCGCAATAACAATGCTACCACATTGTTGTACTCTAAGGTCTGATGAAAACGGAATAATAATAATGTTGAGTTCACTAATTTCCTGAACTAATGAGTTGTCCAGTTGTATGATTCGTGCATTGGTTTCATCCCATTTTACATTGATTTTATTTACAACAGATAATGGAATTACATTTGCATATGCACCCGAATCAACCAAACAATTATGGACATCATAAGTAAAGATTTCAAAAGTTAGGAGAAAAGGTGGGCACAAAGTGTTAGCGTTAAATTTACAACATTAACTATCGTTTCAAGAATACCAATAAAATTACCTTACATAGTGTTATAATTGCTCCAACAACACCCATATTTGTTTGGCATATCCCAAAATTTTGGGCCCCCCTCTACTTTCATCCAGCCATTAAGGTTATGATCTAGTTTTCAATTGGTCAAACCCTACCTATCCTCACACTTAAGTGGTGCATGCTATATTTTTTCTTCTAGATTTATATCCAAGCTTGATCACATTGATGAATTAGGGTTTATAGGAGTACCTCATGATAATAACCTCACCCCAAATTGGTTCTCATCCCTTTCAAACTTATTAGGGTTTGATCAAGTTGAAGTTATTATAATGTGCAATTAAACATTATTGTCCCATCAACATGCATTGTCAACGGATGAGCCTATATTTGTAATGTTGGACATACTCCACATGTGTCCTTGCACCTTCAAATGCATTAGTTGTTGGGGAAAGGCTGCCATGATCACACACCCTTGAAACCCTAGGTCATCATAACTAAATTTTTAATTATTTTTAGTCTAATCACGACCTTTAGAATGTATTTCGATAGGCATTGCATATTATGGATTCATGTCAAGAGGTGAACTACATAATTATCAAGGCTATTCACATGCTTGAGTATCAAGCCCATGATGCTTGAGAAATTAATTATTTGGAGCTTGTGTATGCTTTTACGTATCCTAGGTCTTCTTTTAAATCATAAAACTAACCTATTAATACATTGTGTTATGCAGGGTTGCAAAAAACTACGTTAAAACACATAATGCCGCATACATTATTGTGCTAAGAACATCCGCTAGCCTCAATAGGTGTTTGAATGATGTGTTGGAGGGATATAACATTGGTGTCAAAAGAGCGCCCATATGCTAAGGAAGCCAACCCATGCGAGGGGGTGTCACTCAAGACCTACAAAACCCATACAACGACAGTCATGTTGACATACAATATGATAAAAGTGTCTCTCCATGCATGAGGGTATAATAATACAACTTTGCGTGTGTGTGACACGGGAAATTTCCCTCTATGGACAGAGGCAACCCCTCTAGCCCTAGAGTGTGTCTAGACACATCAAAGACAATACCAAAGCAAATTTCCTTAGAAAGTTGATGCCATGAAGGCTTACCTTCAAAACATCGTTCGATGGAGTTCCTATTGTGTTTCTCCAGCTTTCGTTCTTCTAATCACTTGTACCTGAAATCAACATACAAAACACAACCATGAATATAATAGAGTATGAAAAAAACTATCTACTTAAAGAGTCAAGGAGCTTCAAGCTATCATTACGCATTTAGACATACGATATATGAAATAAGTTGTTGATTTGTATTAATATAAATCAAAGTAGAACTTACAACCAAGCCTTGATGTCGTAAGCCTCCTTGAAGGGTCCTGTCAGTATGTCCTCGCAAGCATTCACTCGTATACTGTCTCCCAAAAGGTGAACAACTCTCTCTCCTACCCAAAGGCTAATTCTAGAATACTCTTATAATCAAGTTAACTCCACTCAAAACCATCCCAAGCTAAGTTACATGAGAGGCTACTTCCACACTCTAGCAAAAAGCTCTCTTCTCTTACTATTGAATTCTTGGACTCTAAAGCTAGCTGATCTCAGTCATGGAGGAAGTATTTATAGGAGGAGGAGCTTCCATAAAAGATGGGAGAAAGAGCTTATCTCTTTGAGAAGTTGCACAAAAGGTGGAGCAACTATCCCAAAAGAGAGATACGAGCTCATTTGATCTAACAACCAACCCTAGGATCACCCATGAAGATGTTATACTTCGAAGCTTCGACGAGTTGTTTAAATTTTTTTCCAAAAGTAGCTCGTCGTTGGTGCAACACAGAGACAGAGTGAAGACTTCACTAGGGATAGTGGAATATTGGCCATCTTTGTGGGTGGAATAACTGTTGTCCAGCGACGACCCAGAAACACAAGTAAAAAAGGGTCTGCTCTAGGAGAAGTAAACTGAGATATTCTTCTTGAGATGATAAGGAAGATCTTAACACATAATTTGAAACATGACACAAGGCAGATGTCAATAACACAGACTGACAGTGTCTGAAATTAGGGAATGTAGGGTCGGTGACAAATTACTGTGTAACAGATTCCCCCTAAAGCATGAACGCCAAGAGTGGGAGGGGTGAAATGCTTTACGAAGCCATAACTAAAACAAAACACTGTCATGGAGAACCTGCAATGCAAGTACAACTGATATCTCTAATACATGAGTACATAGTGAAAGGAAATATATGTGGGTAAGGCATGGGCGCAACCATCCATAAGATAAGCATAAATTATTTGTGGTATTGACACAACCACCCAATCAAAAGGACCATATGAAAGACTCAGGTATGGTCGCAACCATCCAATCAAAAGAGTCATGTGTACAATTATGAACCAATCTGCGCAACCTGGGCTTGTGTAATTTGGACCCATGGTCTTGAATCCGAACTCAATCAATGGTACAAACTCTAATATGAAAATAGATGTGTTGAAGTCGAGCATACTATAAAATCGCTTGATTACTGGTCAATGATGAAAACCGTTAACAAGCGTGAGAGATACCACCAGCAATGTCAATGGTTCTCAAGGTACTACTAGTACAATCCACAAAGTGTGAAGAATGATCTAAAGTCAAAAACCCATGAAATCACTCAATCGAAGCCCAATGACGAAATCCTGTCGTCGAATGCGAAGAACTTTCCATTAAGGCATGCAAGCTCCAAAGTACCAAAAAGGAATCTCTAGATCAATTTCCCGGATAATGCGCTGAGGTCGACAAGAAGCAATCAGTCGAAGGAGGGCCATAATATTTCCCACATCATTGATGCGAGACAAAGGAACAAGATGAATGTAGATGAAACAAAGATCTAGAGGAAGAGGTGTAAGGGTACAAACTATAGAAGGATTAAGCTCCTTAACATATCAGCGACACGACTTCGAAGTGTGGCAACATTTTTGTACCAAGGGATCAAAGGTCATGATGATGAAATAGGGATCAGATGGAATGACACAAAATGGATGACCCAAAACCCGCAAGGCCAACGATAAAGTGAGGATATCCCACCCCGACATGAAGTAGAAAGAGTGTCGATGTTCAAGAGAGACAAGCTGCCGTAATTAATACAACCAACATATTTCTCCCAAATTTTCCCCCACCATTGCTGGCGAGTACCCCAATTATTTTTTAAACACAAGCTTGAAAGGGATAACATATGCTTGTAATGTAAGTTTGTCCTTCGGCCAAATCTGACCTAGTCAATTTTTAACAAGCCCTAGGAAGGAGAAGCTCAGTCTCATCATAATGACAAGCCCAATGTCGTCAGGGTTTAATGATTCCAACATAGGTAAAACTCAGAGTCTTTTTCATATTTAGAGAGTTTGAAAAAGACATGGAAAAGAAAACTCCAAAGGTCCCTTTTCGTAAATTTTTCCCTCGAATCTGAAAAGGTAGAAAACAATAGCCAAGGGAACCTATTGACCATGAGAGATCAACATATACCTTTTTCGTAAGTAATCTATCCCAGTCTGTAAAAGGGGTAAACTTATACTGGGTAGATGACGCTTTGCAGCCTTTAATGAGTTCAAAGCGACAAGAGCTCGACAATCTTTTCATTTTTAAAGGGTCGGAAAAGAGCCGAAAGAAGACCTCCCATTTTTATTCTCTTTAACGATTCAAAAAGGAAAAAAATACTCAGAAAGCTTTTTATTTTTTACGAGTCAGAAAAGAGCTTAAAGGTAACTCATCCTGGAAGAACGACTGGTATAAAGGGTAAAAAACAGTTCCGACAATGGATGAATTGCTCAAAACATGTAATGGTCAAGAGGCTGCGGTCGCTCAGGAAAGGAAAAACAACGAAGTGAAGGCATATGATTGGCCAAAGAGATGGTGGCGATGGGATGAAAAAACCAAGGCTCATCTAGCTGATAAAAATGGCAATCATGAGATGTAAATCGGGTATGAGTTCATTTTTACACAAGCTTGAACCATGGAGAACTCTGCTTGGATTCGGTTTCATGTTTACACAAGATTGAAATGAAAAAATTATGCTTGCTATAAGTTCGCATGCCCCCAACATAATGACTCAAATCGAGGGACATGCTCTCCAAGCTTCATTTCATTCAACTAGGTGGATGGAATGAAGGTTCACTTTCGAGATCTTGGAAATACTCGACTGGGATTTAACGAGATCTTAATCAAAGACTCGATTTGGAAAAGGGAGTTGTTTCATTTTTTAATGAGATTGACACAGTAAAAAAACTATCCTCATCTCTTGTTTCATTTTTTAATGAGGTTGACACAAGACCAAGAACTATCCTCAAGACCCTTGGTTTCATTTTCTAATGAGGTTGACACAAGATCAAGAATTTCCCTCGCCTCTTGTTTCATTTTTTAATGAGGTTGACACAAGAAAAAGAACTCTCCTCATCTAATTTTCATGAACCATATGTGAACATGGCTCCCAAGAGGTCCTCACTAGATGGAAGGACCATGCTCTGGGAGGAATACATGTCATTTGGTACCAATGATAGATCGAGTTCCAATGCCTCCAGTACATAATGTACTATACCATCTGCATGATCATCAACATATGCGGAGATGGAACGGGTAGCCACATAATTGACCTGTGGTGGGGAAGGTACTGCTTGCAAACAAGAGCGGATAGGGGATGATGGTTCCAAAGGAGGAACCTGGTGACCAATGAATGACAGTTGATCAATAGTCATAATTCTTCCTTCGTGCGGAAAACAAACCACATGGAAAAGCGAAGAACCAAGAGCTCCCATGACATAAATATAGTCACGCCCAAGGAGAATATTGAAATCTATCGAACCTTGGATGACCATCACGTCTATATAGACAGTCTTTCCTCCCAAACTAATAGGGAACTTTGGAAGGATCCCTAAGGGTTGACTGGTTCCTCTGTTGAAAGCCAACAGATTCTAGGTGATAGGCACAAGCTATGGGGAACCCAAAGCTTGCCAAGTAGTAGAAGACATGATGCTAACAGACACACCTTCATCTAAGAGAGTGCCAGGTACTACCATATTATAGGTTTGTACTATGATTTGGAAAGGCACATAAGATGGGAGGCGGAAAGCAGTCAAGTGAATCCAATTGAAAGAAACGACAGAACTACTTGGTGGGGAAATTATATGATTGCCCCCATGCTCGGCAGGAATAGAAGAAGGACTTCTCTGAACAACTGGGATGGGAGGGTCACTCATCGCTTCATGAGAATCTGAGGAGATGAGAAGAACATGAGAAGTATGATCATCACTCTCTTCTAGAACAGAGTGAGCAATTGGTGGTGAAGCCAAGTCGACACTCTCTTCGACCAATGGTTGGTCGGGAATAGACACAAGAGAGTTAGGCTCAGGATGATTGTGATGGGAAAGATATGAATCCAAGTAAATCGCTTTGCCAATCATGGGAGTTTTAGAAGAAAGCCTCTGATAACCAACAGGGAGTTGGGGTTGAGGAGCTGTAAGGTCTTCCAAAAATTTGGAAACTTTATCCATAAGAGGAAAAAGGTGAAGAAGATGCTCTGCTTCACATAGCCTAGATGGGAATCTAATCTTCCCTTTATTCTTACCTTTGCTAGCCAAGAGTGAAACATCGACATCATCTCCAGAGGTCGATGGGGATGGTCGATCAAGACTTTGAGACCATACCTCTGAGACTCTAGGAATGCCAAGACAGTCTCGAAGGAGATGGTCACCCTTACACAACCTACAAGGAAAATTGACCTTCCGTGGAGGATCAAAAGGTTTTCCAATAGGAGGTGCATTTGGAGTGACAACCACATGGTCGACCCCTTGCTTAGCTGACTTCTTCTTCTTCTTAGCCTCCTGGTTACTAGATTTGAAACTTTCACTAGGCGAAGTAGAAGAGGAAGGTGAAGAAATAGGGGAAGAAGACGATGGGTCAACCTTAGAATCATCATGTCATGATTCAAATGATGGAGACGACGGGGCAGGAGTTGAGACACTTTGGATCACTGGGGTCGAAAATAACCAGACAGGTAAACCAATGGTTAACCCAGGGAGGGACAACATTGCCATATAAGGAGCACGAGCATTTCCAAAAGAAGGAAAAGGACCAGGATTCCCTTCCGAGGGGAACCCTTGACTGGTGGATTTCGGAAATGTTTCCATTGGAATTAACTCTAAAGAATTACCAAGGAAGATAACTTTAACCAAGAATATTTCACAGGAAGTTAATTTTATGACACTGAAAAAAACTTTTCCTTTTCCCTTTTTAAGGGTCGAGAAAAGGACAAAAGGTGACTCTATTTCTTTCGATTCAAAACGATCTCAAAAGGACAAGTTCTTTGATGATCCTTTTAATTTTAGAGAGTTGAAAAGGAAAGAAATTGACTGCTCTAGAACTCGAGACAAAATGTTTACCAGCCAAGCATGAACTGCAGATATGTCCCGGCGAACCAAGAAGTATGAGTAGACAATCTCCCTGAATGTTGTGTTCGGTGTATCATGTTTGCAAGGTAGACGACTTGAATTCCTATGGATAATAATATTACAGCCTAGTGGGGTCTCCCATCATATACGTGACGATATAGGCAGCACAAGTCCGTACTAGCACTTATCGAATCACAAAAGGAGGAATCACCCAACCTTAGTGAAAACAACAACCACTAGGTTTAAAGACGTCAGAACACATCTCTAGCCTAGACCTCTAGATATGAGCATTAAGTTTCAATGCTTCCTTAGGTTAATTCAAATAAATTTTAACAGTTGATCTTGAATTAAATTTCAGTTTCAAGGCCCTACCGAATGTATCTTCAAAATCTCCTAGAATGCAACTAGATGAGTGAAGAGACCATTTCTTTTCAATGAACGACTAACTAAAGCAACGTGAGAGGTTCAGTTCAAAGAAACCAAAGAGACAAGCAAGCAAATGCAAGCAAGCCAACTAAGAGGAAAGAGAAATGCAAGCAACCTAATCAAGAAAATGAACAACACATCCTTCACTTTTCAATTTCTAAATGGCAAGAACTTACTAACACAAAAGATTGTTCATATTTCCTAACACCAGATGAATGAAATATTTTGTTTTTTTCAAATGAAGAGAAAGCAACCAAATGCAAAACTAGAAACCATACTAGTTTTAATCTTTTTTGAATGAAATCACTCAATGAATGAAGAGAAACATTTTACTCTAAAATGAATCAAAGACTCAAAACCAAGAAGATGTTTCTTTTTGCAAGCTAGAAAGATTTTCTCACTAACCGAGATGTAATGTGATCTATGCCAACTGAAGGAAGGAAACCAAATGAAGAATAATTGAAAGATTTGGTACCCAAACTTCACATACCAATCAAGAAGAAAAAAAACAATTAATAAAGAGAAGCCTCAAACAAGGCAAGAGATCGTGCGAAACACAACCCAAAAACCAAACGAACGAGTAACCTAAGGAAAACTAATGTTTCAAGAAACCCTAAGGTAAACAGGTCACACAGTTCGAAAGGAGAAGTTTCAAGGGAATGAAACCTGTGACCAGATATTCTAGGAATGGACAATTTGACACATCGTAAAAGGCAAAAGAGAAGCTCAAAAGGATAGGACACACTGGCCAATCAGCAAGAAAGACCTCAAAATTGAATCCTACAGGAATCGTAATAAACATAAAATTGACAGCTTGCACTGGCAATAAAATGTCACACCTCCCTAATTAACGACTTGGCAACGTCGCAGAAGTACACCAATTAACAACACCGAGCTGATTTCAGAGCTCTTCATGACTGTGAGGTGACTTAATCGCGCCAAACAACAGAAGGCACACCTAAACAAATAACACAGGCACGACTATCTTTGTGACTGTCACAAAATAAACTGCAACGACCTTAAACCAAAGGAAAAAGTTCAAAAACTAACTGAGAGGAGGCTAGACCTATCACTCATGACAAAGGGAAGACTACCAGGAGTAGTGAAAGCAACCCATAACATGAAAAATCCATCCCAAATGTAAATGAGACAATAAACCAGTAAGAAACTCAATTCAAGGGACAAAAAACAAATTGTTCCCTAGTATGGTTGCCAGCTTGTGACACAGGCAAGTTCCCTCTGTGGACAGAGACAACCCCTCTAGCCCTAGAGTGGGTCTAGTCATAGAAAAGATAGTACCAAAGAAATTTTCCTTAGAAATTTGATGCCATGAAGGCTTACCTTCAAACCGTCATTCAATGGAGTTCCTGTTGTGTTGCTCCAGCTTTCGTTCTTCTAATCACTTGTACCTGAAATCAACATACATAACACAACCACGAACATAATAGAGTACGATAAAAAATATCTACTTAAACATTAAAGGAGCTTCAAGCTATAATTACACATTTAGACATACGATATAGGAAATAAGCTATTGATTTGTATTAATATAAATCAAAGTAGAACTTACAACCAAGCCTTGACATCGTAAGCCTCCTTGAAGGATCCTGTCAGCATGTCGCCGCAAGCATTCACTCATATATTGTCTCCCAAAAGATTAACAACTCTCTCTCCTACCCAAAGGCTAATGCTAGAATACTCTTATAATCAAGTTAACTCCACTCAAAACCATCCCAAGCTAAGTTACATGAGAGGCTACTTCCACACACTAGAAAAAAAATCTCTACTCTTACTATTGAATTCTTGGACTCTGAAGCTAGCTGATCTCAGTCATGGAGGAAGTATTTATAGGAGGATGAGCTTCCATAAAAGATGGGAGAGAGAGATTATCTCTTTGAGAGGTTGAACAAAAGGTGGAACAAGTATCCCAAAAGAGAGATGTGAGCTCATCTGATCCAACAACTAACCCTAGGACCGCCCATGAAGTTGTTATACTTCAAAGCTTCGATGAGTTGTTTAAAAAACTTGCCAAAAGTAGCTCGTCACTGGTGCAACACAGAGACAAAGCAAAGAATTCACTAGGGCTAGTGCAATCTTGGCCATCTTCGCGGGTGGAACAACTGCTATCCCACAATGACCCAGAAACACAAGTAAAAAAGGGTCTTCTCCAGGAGAAGTAAACTGAGATATTTTTCCTGAGATGATAAGGAAGATCTTGACACATAATTTGCAAAATGACACAAGGTAGATGTCAATAACACGGACCGACAATGTCCGGAATTAGGGAATGCAAGGTTGGTGACAAATTACTGTGTAACAATGTGTAGTAGCGCACACCTAGAGATGTAAAGGTGACAATGGCAATGACTTATAAATATGTACTCATCTCTCTCTCTTCTCTCTCCTCTCTCTCTCTCTCTCTCTTCTCTCTCTCTCTCTCATCTCTCTCTCTTCTCTCTCTCTCTCTCTTATATATTTATATTATATATTTATATTCTTGTGACGCTATGTGAAAAGTCATGTTATCAAAGGCATTAATGTATGAGGGAAACACTATACAAAGCCACACCAATAGGCATGATGATACGATATAGTATTAATAAGGTGTGAACTTAAAAGAATAGTAAAGTGTGGAGTGTGTTAATATAAATGAGCTAAAGTTTTCAAACGGTTGCATTCAAAATATGTGCATAATGATACAAGATCATGGAAGACCCACTATGGATTTAAAGATAAGGATGTGTAACACTACGTCAAAGACATAATTGTATACTATTGATGAATCAATGGATAGTAAAATGCATGGGAATCTTGGTGGTGATAATTATATAATTGTGTCGAGAGTAGAAGGGTAATACCACCATCATTTTTTCACAAGGTGGAATTTTACATATACACCTATATGAATCATGTATGGGAGGGATAACAAAATGCCACCAAGAGCATGCCAAGGAAATATACCAAGAGTAATGATAAAATATGTTTATAGCATCACAAATATTGTTAATGCGACTGGAGCTTCAAAACCCTGGTATATTGGTACAACATGGTGCTCGAATTTATTGTAGTGGAAATGCTTACGACTTTACTATAAAGGGATTCATGTCTTATTCATGATGGTTGACATACTTACTAAAACTATAGGGATGAAACTTTACTTTATATGAGTTTGAAAAGACAAATCTCAACTTTGTGAGACTTTTCATAATATCATGCTTAGCGACCTCAGTATAATATCCCTTGATGAAGCTAATGCAATTGGAGGAAATATTTTGTCTACGTCACTAATTGAGTTCGATGGGATAGAAATCATAAAGAGAGTTCTAGTTCTAATGAGTTACAATTCATATTGAAGAAATTGATGACATGCTTATGCAACCTGGTTTCTTTGATTTGGCACCCTATGGTGTTTGAATAAGAGGAGTGATGCTTTAAAAATGTGACCTATGCGATTAGGTCTCAAATCACATGACCTCCTCCCAAGTCTAATTTCTTACTCGTGACCAGCTCCAAATTTGGAAATGTGACTTGAACTATTGGTCGCTAAATCACATTTCAGTGCCTCAAGGAAGAAATAAAGAAATGAAACCTATATATAACACGAATGTGCCACCTCATAAAGTTACATTTGCTGGAGATATCATCTACCTGCACCTCCTGACCATGCTACTAAATCATAGGGTCGCAAATTCGCAGTTGAAAATCCAACGGTTTTTCAACCTTTGATCTTCTCAAAATATGCGACCCCACTCTCAAATTTAATTGCAGTTAGTCATTCCATTAAGTTGTAAATTCCATTATTGACTCCTCATCCTCACTCCCTAGAGATGTGAATTATGTTGCGGAAGAACTATGATTATGCTATACCATAGGTCGCACTTTAGATTCATAGTGTACTGCCATTTAGGGGGGCAACTCATGCTAGGTTTTGCAATATGAGTTAATCTGCAGTTACAAACGTGTGATGCACATGTTGATTTTATTAAGAATAAAGGTAAATGAATAAGATGAGAGAAAGAAAATGTAATCCCATGCATCATGAATGCAAGGATTTATACAATAAGGACATACCCATGCATAATAAACTAATATGCTACACTATGAATGGGGAATAAAACTACACACCAAAGTTATCTATGCACTGCCTCAAACAGATGGATATGAGAACCATTCTATCAAATTCTCATGGAGTTGTTATTGTGTTTTCTCCTAACAATATAAATGGCTACTAAACATTGTAGATTTGCAGCAAATGATAGAAACAAAACGTGCCAAATCCCCGATTTATGCCACAATCATAGTTAAACAACAAAATGGAATAGTAAAAAAAACACAAATAACTCCAATAATCCAATGGAAACCAGATATATAAAGAATATATTTTATTAAACAACACCTGTTAAGGGAACAAATAATGTTACCAGTTCCGCTCTATGGGATGGGTGCTTGAATATCCTCAAATGTCTTTAGATTTTGTATATTCTATCTCCTCTATAATGCATACAACCCAGCAAATAAAATGTTTGAGCTCAATGGGAACTCAAATGAAAAAGAAGATGTTGTGCAACAATGATAATAATCATAGCTACAATAATGAGTGCAACAATGAAAATAATCAAAATGGAATAATGAATGGAAAACCCTTCTATTTATAACAAAATATTAGGTTATCCTCGAATAATGAGCAATAATAAAATATTATTAACCCCATTCTACAAATAACCATTTGGAATATTTTATTATATTTGGTTAGAGGGAAAAAGTATTTAAACTTTTATTTAGAAATAATAAATAAATAAATGATTTATTTATCATCTCAAGAAATATGGTTAAGGAACTATAAACAAATAATGATTTATTTAATTACTCCTAAGGGATTCGGTCAAACTTGACAAGGAATAATAACTAATTAGTGATTAAATAATTATTCCTAGAGAAAAATAAAATAATTAATGATTTATCTATTTATTTCTCATAATTGGGTCAAATGTGACAAGGAATATTAAAAAAACAATGGTTTAATTAATTATTCTTTGAAGATAATTAAATAAATAATGATTTATTTAATTATTCTTCATGGGTTTAATTATAAATGACTTAACAAATGTGGTTTATTGAGTAATTTCTCGTAGCGATTATTTTTACAATCGTAAAATTGTCCCTACATGGTGTAATTCGACCCATCTAGTAAATTATGGTTGGATGATCAATTTTTTGTGATAACAGATTGCCCCCAAACATATGAGTGTTAGGATAAAAATGCATGATTGAAGTACATTCTAAGGAGACAATCACTAGATAATGAAGTGGAGTCAAAGAGAGAGAGAGAGAGAGAGACCAATGGAGCTGAAGCAAAAGAGGATAGTGATAGAGGGGGAGAGACCAATGCAAGTCTCCTTTTATGTTGTGGTACCATATCTCAGTGAGGTGGGGGAGGTATACCTATACTCATCGAGATAACTTAGTACAAAAATAATGATGCGCCCAAAAAACTGAGCAATAAAATACATGTTGAATGGTACATGACATACTGGCATATTTGAGCCATAAAATAATACAATGTGTCCCACATACATAATGCGCCTAGAAAAAGCATGAGCCAAGACTGAATACAATAACATCTGAGTATATGAGATATAATGGCTCTTCCCTAAAAAAAAGGGTGTGAGGTAGGGTAGAACAACTAAAGAATCTCTGCTCAATAGGAATGGGCTCTGCAAAACTGAATGGATCATCTGAAGGAGATGTGCATGCTATGAATGTTGCAAGCGATCAGAACAAAACCCATTAAATATGTGGAATTGCATATGAGTTTGTAGTATAATAGGAAGGCATCCGGGCATGTGGGGGCCTACCTGAAGGGCCACCCCATCATGAGGTCCGAAACATCTCACACACACTTGGGAATCACTGGTAGAATCTACTCCATCACTCGACCATCAAGTGTATGAATCACGAGCATGAGAAAACCAAGTCAAAGGGCAATGATGATTCCGTTTGCTTCATTTGAGGCACCAAACGAGAGTGGAAGATGGAACCAAGATACATCTCCCTCTAGGCCGTTCTTTTGGAATATGTGTTGATGTCGACAGAATAGGGCTTGCCATAGGTGAGGCAATGAGGATCCTCAACTAAGGCATGAAGGGAAATAGTAATGTGACTGATGGAATGAAACTAGGGAAAATGGAAAAAATGGGACTGAGGGATAAACAATCAAATTCCCTTGTCAGAGCATAAAGTGCAAGGTTGACTTGGCAACGATTGACTCGACTCCGAAGGGCATGGTGGACAGTAAGACTGAAGGAAAAAATGGGCAACATGGGATAAATCATATGCAAAGATAGATGGAATACTATGACATTATACAATGGGAGATGAAACAGACTCCATGGATGCAAAGGTGACTCATCGTGGTTGCTCTGAACAAGGGTGACTCGATGATGCTTCCAAACAGAATGGGCCCAATGGGGACCATGAAATAATGAGAAAATGATTGTTTCTCATGATGAAAATTGACACGTGAGAAGAAAAGTGCCAATGGAAGGTGGTCCTCAAAGTACAAGCGTCGCATATGGAGAAATTCGATTTTAAGAGGCGACGAAGTGACCCTTCTTGGAAAAATGGCTTCCGAGTGAAGTGTCAAATCATCAGAAACAAAGAGAGACCCATTATATTACTCAATGAGATCTTTCTAATGGTGTTGATGTTTCGTCAAATTGAGCTTTGGTTTTCTTGCAATGGATGATAGAAAAACTATGGGTTTTTCTCTAAAAGGACATTTTCCCTCCAATTTGAATTCATTTGCTAAGTGAGATGTGGTGGATTTGGAGAGGAGGAAAAGGCCCTAAATCTTTCGGAGATCATAGCAGACAAACCTACCGTCAGAATTAGGATCAATGAATTTTAGGTAGGTGGTGTTACTTGTCTAAAGATGGCCTTAATGATTCTTGGAATAATGGTTCCTGGTGAAGAATTAAGGGAAGAGGAAAATGAGAATACTAGAGGAGGTATAGAATCATCCTCACCCAATAAGTAAAACATGGGGACTATGTGGTAAAGGTGGTATGACATAGAGTATAATATTTGAATATATGGTATCAAACCTCTATGATATGCGATGTGAACCTGGCTTGCCGAAGAGGCTGGTAGGACAAAATATCCAAGGAATGGGAGGATTGACAATCCCAAGCACACAAAGTGATGGTGGATGGGGATAGCTCAGGGGACTTGAGTTTCTTCCAAACAACAATGGATTTCATGCAGGTGGATGTGCCTTTGTCAATAATGCATCGAGAGATGATGGCATTACGAACTCAGATTGGTATCTGGAAAGCAATGGATGGAGTTAATGGGGGATGTTCTTACGTATCAACAGGGAAAATAGTCAAATGATCGTCTGAGGGATCTACTATACCAAAAGAAGTTAGTAGAGATTTCTTTTGAGATGAGCATTATTGGAGGACTTCTAACGTTTACATGGCAGCAGGTGATTATGCCAAGCCGTCTACTATATTGTATGTATGGGAAACTCGATTAGAAGTCACATTATGGCGTAATGGTCCCTTTGGGATCTTAGGAATGGAATCAAGTTTAGGTTGAGGGATCTTTAATGGACCATTTGGTGTCATAAGAGGGTCAGTATATGCTTTGGGTTTGGAATCATTGGCGGACGAAGTTGATGGCTTGTCATATTGAGGCAACCGAGTTTGCAAGTTGACATCAGAGTTATTGACCTCATCAGAATTCATCATGAGGATCTGGTAGTCACCAGGACCAAAAGGTTGTGGAACGTGAGTTGCTTGACCTAGCTAAGGTTGAGCAACAACAAATCCTTGCTGAGGGAAAGGATTTGTGAGCACTGTTAGATGGGATGGCGCAGGATTCTGAGGCAATTTTGGTATGGGTGTTTGAACTCTAGAAGTTGTTTGGGCTTCCTAAATTTGGCGCATATGGGGTAAGAAGGGACACTAATGAGTATAATGGCCATGTACACCATAACATGCACAAGTTTTGTTTGTACGAATAGCCTTGTTATGCTTGGGTTGGTCGCCCTGTTGCTGGTTGTTGGTGTTAGGTTGGTTCCCCTGAGGTTCATTAGGTTGATTACCTTGGTTACCCTGGTTACCCTTGTTACCTTTCCCCTTATTATTTTTAATCAAATTTTGGGGATTTATCGCACTATGTTGTGAAAACAGTTGACCCTAAGGGGAAGGTGGCTTTTGGGGCTAAGGATACGTGGGAGGTTGTGACGCTAATTTCTGAGGGGTATGAGTGATCGACGGTGCATAGGTATAAGATGGTGAAGTCTGGTAGACAGGTTGAGCACTAGCTGGCCCTAACATCTACTGATCTGGATGGGTAAATGCATAAGAGGTTCTTTGTCCTGAATACACATTCCTGGAAGGAGGGGCATAAGTGTTGGAGGAATTGGTGCCCCCCTGTGGGTAGCCATAACTCTACTGTGTATATGGTGAAATATGTGAAATAGTTCTAATGATACCGTCGGTGGTGTGAGATGGCCCCATTGCATTGGCACCATCAGGAAAAGGGAGGTCAGGTATAATGGTATAGATATAACCGGATTGAGCATAAATCAAGTCATATCTCAGAGCAGTCTAGAGAGAGTCTTCCTCTATCCAAGGAAAATGAGACGCGACATCTTTGGCAATACGCGATAAAAGAGTCCTAAGAAACCAATCGAGGTAGAAATGGTCTTCGAAGGGTGGAGCGCGACACATGCTCCTCCTTCTACGCCATTCTTGGACATGATCAGAAAGATAGGTGATAGAGGACTAGCGGAATGTGGTCAAGAGCTCCATACCAGTGTCGTATTGGAGAGGTAACTGAATATATGAGAGGAACGCTTTAGCAAGCGTTGCAAAAATGGAATGAGAGGCGGCGAGCTGGTTTACATATCACTTTGTAGCATATCTAGTGAGCGTGCGTTGGAACAACCGAAGATGAATGGAATCATCAGTGATGGAATTGGATTAACACCACATATGGAAGGACAGGACATGATTAGTGGGGTCCTCTACAGGATTATCCTCAAACTTGGGAATTTCGGAGGGAAGCTTAGTTGGCATAACTAGCCGACCAACATCTTGGTGTATAGGGTCATTAATCATATGGCTAAAATCTGGGAGGCTTTACCCAGCTATGAAAGGTAGCATGGGAGCTGTCGGAACGGTTCCTGAGATGGTTGCGATAGATGTGACCACCGGGTAGAACCATAGCTAACACTAGGTTTGGTTCCTGCACTTGCAATGGGTCCTGACATGATGATGGTATGCAGTGAAGGAGGCTCGGAATCATATGAGGAACCAGATGAACCAGAAGAAGAGTCGGTATGGGGACTTGGGGGACTATGAACTCGAACCCTGTGGGGAGGAGTAATATGCCCAAGCAAAAACTGAGGATGAAGGCCTCAGAGTCTCTGCGACAAATTCCTTGGTGGGGCAATGGTTATAAGGCATAAGTGACACAGAAATGGTGAAGGGAGATGGAAAAGATTTTTTTTTCCCTGTGTGGGGAGATAAATTAATTAAGTTAAGTCTTGGCTTGGCGGTGTAAATAAATCTCCCTTCGCTTAAGGTGTGCTTGTGTGCAAGTGTTTTTATTAATTAATCCCAGATTGTGTTTGAAAAAATAAAAAGATTTCTGAAATAAATTGAAATTAAAAACAGAAAATGAAAAGAAAATCAACTTTCTAAACCCCACCCAAACAAGGTTTACAAACACTGTGTTGGTTGGTGGCGAAATCAACTGAAAACAAATGAACAATGCCAATAGATATAATTCTCGATGTGAATGGGATCAAATGACACCATGCTGCTAGAAAGTGGTGTAGCAACAACAAAAAACTAGGGGGGAAATCGCTATAAAAAGATAGGGAGATGGGTGTTAAACCTAGGGAAACCAATGGGAACGTAAGGCAAATGACAAAATAAGGTTTAAGATGAATCTTTGGATGGAAAAAAACCTATCTTTGAAGCTTTGAAATAGGAAGGTACAGATATGGAAAATATGGCTGAAAGCTCTGCAAAAACTTAGACTTCTTACTCAACTAAACTCCTCCTATAAATGTGGAAGTGTACTGGAAGCCCTAAGGGGATAAATTCCACTTCGACGAGAAAATCAGAGTAGATCAAGGCTTAAGTTGGTTAGGGCAGTGGCTAACCAACCCAGCAGACAAGTCTCGGCAAAACCAAGAAACATATCGAAAAAAATCCCAAAAACCCTAAAAGTTGCAAGTACTGATATGATTCCTAAGATATCACACTTTTTGGGCCAGAAAGTGCACTCTAGACCTCCAGATCACACTTTTGGGGCAGAAAAGTGTGATTACTTCTCCTTGATTCTCGGTTAGCAAGTCTCAGAAAAATTTTCCATCTCTGTCGCGATTGGTTCCTATGACCTGTGGAAAAGACTAGAAAAGTTACGAAAGTTAGAAATTTGACTGATCTAGGGTTAGAAAGCTAGTAAACAACATTAAGAGATTGAAAAAGGAAAAACCCTAAGCTAAAAACTAAAGGTCACCCAAGTTTTCTGATCGGAATTAAAAATGTAGTGGAGTTGCCAATTTGTTATTGTGTTTACCCCTCAAAGGTGTACGAAAATGAAACACTTTAGACTGTGGATGAAAAACAATCCTAAAAATATAAATGGCTACTAAACATTGTATATCTGCAGCAAATGATAGAAAAAAAACCTCCCAAAGCCTTGATCTATGCCACAATCATAGTTAAACAACAAAATGGAATAGTAAAACAAACAAAAATAACTCCAATAATCCAATGGAAACTAGATATATAAAGAATACATTTTATTAAACAACACATGTGAAGGGAACAAATAATGCTACCAGTGCCCCTTTATGGGATGGGTTCTCGGCTATCCTCAAATGTCTTTAGCTTTTGTAGAGTCTCTCTCCTCTATAATGTATAAAACCCAACAAATAAAATGTTGAGCTCAATGGGAACTCAAATGAAGAATAAGATGGTGTGCGACAATGATAATAATGAAAGTTACAACAATGGCTATGACAATGAAAATAATCAAAAGTGAGTAATGAATGGAAAACCCTTCTATTTATAACAAAATATTAGGTTATCCTCGAATAATGATCAATAATAAAATATTATTAACCCCATTCTAGAAATAACCATTTGGAATGTTTTATTATATTTGGTTAGAGGGAAAAAGTATTTAAACTTTTATTGAGAAATAATAAATCAATAAATGATTTATTTATCATCTCAAGAAATATGGTTAAGGAATAATAAAGAAATAATTATTTATTTAATTATTCATAAGGGATTTGGTCAAACTAATTAGTGATTAACTAATTATTCCTAGAGAAAAATAAGATAATTAATGATTTATCTATTTATTTCTCATAATTGGGTCAAATGTGATAAGGAATATTAATTAAACAATGGTTTAACTAATTATTCCTAGAAGATAATTAAATAAATAGTGATTTATTTAATTATTCTTCATGGGTGTAATTATAAATGACTTAAAAAATGTGGTTTATTAAGGAATTTCTCACAGTGAAAGCAATTTTACTTTTGTAAAATTGGCCCTACATAGTGTACTTCGACCCATCTAGTAAATTATGGTTAGATGATCAATTTTTTGTGATAACAGGAGGGTATAATAGTTGTGCTAGAGAGATGAATATATGTCATGAAATGTGTTAAATAAATAGCATTGATGGAAGTATTACAACTACTACATTAATCTTGTAACACATTTACTAACTTGAATTCAACCAACACTATAGTGGATATAATGTAAAACAAGAGATGAAACATGGCAAGATATTTGAGCATATGGGTTGGAGATGACAATGTATTGCATCACATGACATAAGGCATTTAAAGAAATCACCAAGAATAAAGAATGATGGTAGTACTTTTTGGATAAGTGTTGAACATATTAAAGCCAAGAAAACCCTACAAAGGCCCCATGCATTAACACCAATGTGGAAGAAGATTTGCATGGAGAAACCTAGGTTTCTCACAAACGCTACACAACTAGGGTTTTAACAAACAGACTAGATGAGTCCATGTAGCATCCCAAGGCATTGTGTCAACCATGAGGGAAGATGTCATAGAAAGAAAATGGCCATTCAATGCATCCATGAACCACACAACTTAGTCTTATAGCCTAGAAACTACATTGGAAACAAGCGTTCCATGGTTTCCAAGAACCCTCTACATCTTCCTCTTATATTTCAACATAATATAAATAATTCCCATCATAATTTCAAAATCTATACTGAGAATGATTTAAGTATGTAACATTCATTAGGCATGAGAGAGAAGTGGGTAAGCTCAAGATTCATCAAGGTAGCTGAAAGGTCACAGGAGAAGGTGAACAATCACCTCACATCTATAAGTATACCCTCACGCCTCATTTCAAGGGGAATTTTAGCACTTGAGTTGTAGCTAGGATTATATAGATGATTTGTGCTTAATAGCTAGATGCACTCACCACTTGACAACTAATAGGGTGAGCTGTAGTGAGGCTAGTGTTTTGCATTGGATAATGATATGAACAACCCATGTTCCACTATTGGGATTTGATCAATTGCAAGATATGTACTTGTATTTGTAGCAACATTAATAAGATGTGCTTCATGTTTCGCATTGATTCACATGCTTTTTCATATCGAATGTATTGTTTGTCTAATATTTTTACTGTGTTTGTATGTGCACTTTCATACACACTGTATGTTATGGATTGGTTTGTAGCTATTTCATGCATGTTTTATTCCGAAACTATGCCTATTAATTCCATGCCATGCTAGTGATCTATTGTGAACTGATTTACAATTAACCTCTAGCATGTTCTTTCTCATGTATGTCTGAGTGGGTTTTGGCTTATTCATCATTCTCATGGCATACTTCTTCTTATTGTTGTTGTGACTTTCTTGTACCTCTTTCTGTAGTTTGTAAATCTTAGGCTAACTTAGTTTCATTGTCTGGGAATTTCATTCTTTTTCTCACTTTGACACCATTTCATTTGACAAACAAGAGCTAAAACATTCATAGTGGAAGCAAAGCCCACATACCAGATGGGGCTCCTATCCCAAATGATGTGAGGTCTAATTGGGACTTCACACCGGTGAGACCCCCTAGCTGTTGGAAGCATCCAACACCGTTAATAGATTTTTGCACTAGAGGGAGGACCATATGACAATATAAGACCTTGGAGTTTATTTTTTGTTTCATACATTTAAATGGTTTTGTTTTGTATCTCTATCCTAGGATGTTTTTATAAAAACATAAACCTGCAAGCAGGTCTCTAAAACATAAACCTTTCAGTGCCCACGAAAATAGTCTATCACTTGTCACAGTGGAATTTTGATGGTGAGGGTCAAATAACGTTATTTGGGCACATGTTTCAATTTATTCTTTTCTACCACTCTAACAAAATACATTGTAAATATGTTATTGGTAGGTTGTTTACCTTCACACTAGAAGGTCGTGTCTAGTAGTGGTGTCACACGTTGCCAACCACTTTGATCCATTCGTTCGAGAAACTCATCAGTCAAATTTGTTAAGCCTTTGACACATACAATTTTCAATATAATTTTAAAAGGATAAATAAACTTAGAATGAAACCTGAAGAATTGTTAGAATATTTTTCTAGTAAGATTGTTCATATTTGTTGTGAATTTCTTGAGAGAGATATGGACTGAATGTATTTGAGTGAAAAATTTCATCGTTTGTTTTATGCTTCTCTACAACATGTTCAATATAAAACAAAGCATTATTCTGATGATCATTATGATAATTTGCAAGTTACAAATTGGAGATATCTTATCCCTAATGTTTTCTTGCCTATTTTCTGTGAGTTGGGAAAAGCCTCAAACTACTAAGAAGGAAGTTATTATCCATGAAATTTCTAATCTTCCATTAGATTCATTACTTAATGAAATTTTAGTCATAAAAAATTTAGAGAATGAAGAATGTTTGTAGAGGGGTGGATCAAGTGGTTGAACTTCCGAAGCTCTCATATATCCTATTGGAATTAGACAACCTAAGGATCAAGTTGAAATAACATATTTCCATGTTTACAAGATTCAAAATGACCCTATCAATCATCTTCCTCAATCTATCCCTCGGTCTCCTCATATTATGATCCCTCCTTCATTTGTTGACCTTAACCTAGTTGTAACGCCCTCCTCCCACATTTACCCAAGTTACCAGCATGATAGGGTAAACATGTGACAAAGAGTTACTATGATATGATTAAACTCCTCATGTACAGTTAAAGAAGTGGAACCAACAAGACAATACCAATTTGACCTTCCTCAAGAGCTACAAAACCTTCAAGAGCCAACCAACCCCTCCATGTGTCCAACCCTTGCATCAACTTGATGTTTTTCTTAACTAGACCCCTAGTCGCTCCCATGATAGGGAATCCATGTGACTGTGGCCTTTTTCATGTAGTTTTGTGCCAGTGACCCTGAATTGTGAGCCACGTTTTTTAGGTCTAGGATTCAGGCCTCTTCCCAGAATTTCATGAAACTTATAGAAATGATAGATAAAAATGAAAAAAGGATACTAATGTAAAGACTTGAACAAGGACATGAACTAATCCCCACTGGCCATAACAGACATTCTGTTAAGCACATCATGAACATATAATATATAGGTCATAACAACATATTTGTAAATAGGGGTCTCATACTTATCTCAGATTCATCAAGAAGGACTAATTCTTCCTCATAATAGATGCATTATCATCTATTATGTCATACATTCATTATTCATTCATTTACTAATAAAAACATCATAAGAGCCAATACTAGGATCTGTCATAAGACCATGCTTATAGCCAACATATAACTAGTAGAATAACAATGATAGAACAAACATTAGAGTTGCATAATAACCATTACGTTTACACATAAAGCACAAGAGGAAAATAACCCTTATTAACATATGAAAAAGCTAACCAAGTTAGGGACATCCACATACCACCTGACCATATATTCGGCTAAACCAAATATTTCTTTTATCCAATCACCCTCATGCCATATTCCAAGCATGAATGTGGGACTCACAAAACAACTAATCAAGGCTCCCTCAGGCTTTATCATGTATCATGCTAAGGGATTCCTAGGCATAAACAATAAGTATACACCATAATATTTACCGCAATCCTGTCATTTATAGGTCAATGGGTCACTAGGTCATAAAAAAAAATGGATGCCTTTGTTTCTGTTCATCTAAACTATGAGGAATTTTTCCATATCCACCCTCTAGGATTTACCGTGTATCCTGCAATTAATTGTAAATGGATTCTGAGGCCCAATGAGGGAATTCACAACCAGGATTTACAGTGTATCCCACCATTACTAGTCAAGGGATTCCTACGCCTTGTGATTTTTCATGAGACCACCCCACTTAGTTTCGAAACCATTTGGAAATATAGCTAAACCAAGTAAAAGAACCCCATCACACCATGGCTATCTGGAAATGGAAAGGAAAGGGTGAAAACCACTATCATACCTAGAAAAACCCATGTTAATTACAACATTAAAATGATAAACACACATGCATATACCACACATTCCAAATCTAGAAAGGAGATCATACATGAAATTCAATACCTACAAATAATCCCATTGTAGCCACTTGATGCTGCTGTTCCTTTCTTTATCTTTGCTTCTATTTTCTTTCTTTCCCTTCATTTTCCTTCCTTCCTCCAATGTGAGAGTGCTCCAAGAATAAAAGTGTCAAAGACTGAGAGAGAGAAGAAAGAGAGAACTCCAAAAAGGAACTAAAAAAAGGTTGTGAACTGATCCTCATAAAAGTTTTTATCATGAGAACTCTATTTTTTTCATTTTCCCCCTCACATGCAACCTATGACCTTTCACCTTCATGTTCTCCTAATTTTCATTATTTTCATAAATAAAATGCCAATTAATGCCACTTTTCCTTTCCAAAGCCTTCGCCATTTACTTTTCCAATTTCCTTAGACATAATAAACCAAATGAATTCCGACATGAATATGTTTTTCCCAAAATTTACCTTGGAATACATTTCCCATGACCTTGGTTATTATTTTTCCTTTATTAACTTTATTACATGGATTTTTGACTAGGCCTGTTATAGAACCCTCCTCCCTAGGGGAACACCATCCACAGTGTTCAATGGAACCTACATCAAACAATACCACTAAAAATAAAAACATACTACCAATGGATATTTATAACTTAGCTCGATGTATTATTTACATTTAATAAGCTGTTGAAAGAAAACCAACATAACAGACATAACAACAAGACAATCATAACACCATGACACCCATATAAATTATTGGAGCTTTATAACACATATCATGGTGGTATTTACATCCATATACATATATACATATTCCAAGACACCACAAAAGAACATATTCCAAAAGACATCTTCTCAACTAGCGAATAGAGAAGGATACATAGCCTTCATCTGATCAACCATCTCCCATGTAGCTTCATCAGGCCCAAATTGCTTCCACTGCACTTTAACCTGCTCAATTTCTCGGTTCCAGAACATGAGCATATTTATCTATAAAATAATCTGAGGTTCCAGTTGCAATTATCCTTCTAACTCTACCTGCAATACATACCAGTCAATAACATGATCACATCTTTAACATACTTCTTAAGCAATGAAACATGGAAAACATCATGGAATTTCACTATCGAAGGTGGTGAAATTTGATAGGTTGTTGGCATAATCCTCTCAATAATCTTCAAAGGCCCAAAAAATTGAGGTGCCATCTTGGCACATGACCCAATCCTTAAGGAGCTCTTCTTTGGTTTGATGCACAAGTACACATGATCCCCACATTGTGATGATCTGCATGAATCTTTTGTTTTTCTTTTGCTTCCTTTAGATTCTTCTTGATAAATTTGATTTCTTGTTCCATGTATTCCAACATGTTCAATCCTATCAACACCCTATTCACTGGATCACTCTAACTAATAGGAGTATAAAAGTTCCACCCTTACAATGCCTCGAACGAACTCATCATCAACGACCCTTGAGACCTATTGTTGTAAGCCAACTTAACCAGTGGAAGATAATATTTCCACTTCTATTGTTGATGCATCACATATATCTCCAACATGTACTCTAGTATCCTGTTGACCCTCTCTATATGTCCATTTGTCTACATATTATAATTTGTGTTGAAGGCCAACTCTGTACCTAGACATGAAAACAACTCTTTCCAGAACCTATAAGTGAACTTAGAATATCTATATCACACAATATTCTTCAGAACCATGCAACCTCACTACATCTCTGATGAAGACCTGTGCTACATCATTAGATGAATAAGTATAATTCACTAGAATGAAGTGTGCTACCTTTGTCAACCTGTCAACCACAACCATAATATAATCATGTTTTTTGGATGTCCTTGGAAAACCTGTAATGAAATCCATGGAAATGACCTCCGATTTCCACTCTGAATCGAAATCGACTGTAGTAGGTCACTTGGATGCTTACATTCATCTTTTACGTGTTGATAATACAAACATATAACCACAAATGCTACCACTTTTTTCTTCATATTCTGCCAGTAGTAGAGCTTCTTCACCATCGTTAGTGTCTTATGGTATCTCGGGTGACCCGAATATGGTTTTGCATGAAATCATCTCAATATCATATTCTTGAGCTCACTGTTGTCTGACACATCTATCTTCTCCCTAAATATGACCAAACCAACCGCTGTAAGATGATATCCCGCATCCTGATCACCTATACTCTATTGTAACATGTTCATAAGATCCCTACACCTGTCATCTTGTTGTCCTGCCTGTAAGATATGATCCTATAAGTATGCCTTGTATCAACTCATAGGTGTAATGTGATTCACCTATACCCTTCTACTAAGAGAATCTGCAACCATGTTATATTTCCCTTTAATGAACCTAATCTCATAGTCAAACTCATTGATCATGGCCAACCATCTAGCTTGCCTGGCATTTAGATTTGGTTGGTCAAATAGATACCTCAATCCACTATGATCACTCATCAATACAAACATCCTTCCAAGAAGATAGTGTCTCCATATCTTCAATTCGTGGACAATCACTGCCAACTCAAGATCATGTGTCAGATAATTCTACTCATGCTCATTTAGTTTCCATGACTCACAACACACTACCATCCCTTCCTTCATCGGAACGACACTAAGACCTCTCTTGAAAGCGTATGTGCATACTACAAATTCATTGTCTGGATTTATAATATCTAAAACTAGATCATTTGTCAACAACTTCTTCAACTGCTCAAAACTTGCTGCACATTCCTCTATCCATTCAAACTTCTTACCTTTCATCTATAATGATGTAATATGATAGGAAATCTAAGATAATTTTCTTATGAACCTCTTATAATAACCAACTAACTCCATAAAGGACCTTACCTCACCCACATTCCTAGGAGCTCCCCATTCCATGATAGCTCTTATCTTTTTTGGAACCACCACTATACCTTCCTTGGAGACAACATGCCCCATGTCATGTACCTATGTATAGAAGAAACTTCATTTGCTAAGATTAGCATACAATTGATGCTCTCCTAAAAATATCAACAGTGCTGCTAAGTTTTTAGCTTGTTCTTCCTCATTATTATCATATATCAATATATCATCAATGAATACAATAACATACTTGTCTAGATAAGGACACAACACAAACTAATAATGCCCATAACTCGTCCAGAAATAAGTCTTGTAGATGTCCTATTCTTTAATGCATACTTGATGGTATCTTGATCTCAAGCCAATCTTCAATAACACTACTACTCCCTTCAACTGGTAAAATAGGTCATCAATCCTTGACAATAGATACATGTTCTTGATGGTTACCTTGTTCAAACTCCTATAATCAATGCATAACCTGAGAGTACCATCCTTCTTCTTCAAAACTAATAATGGTGCACCCCAAGGAAACATACTTGGCTTGATGTATCCCTTGTTAAGCATTTCCTTCAACTCCAACTTCAATTCTACTAGCTCTACAATTCTCATACTGTAAGGTTCCTTTGATGTTGGTACTTCCCCTAGTACCAGCTCAATAGAAAATTCTACTTCCATGTGGGGTGGAAACTCTGAAATCTCTGAGGGAAAAACATCCTGAAACTGATGTAAAACCGAGTACCTACTCAATACTTCTACATCCTCAACATCCTTACCTTTATCACTAGAAATATGCACTGCAAATAATACACACCCCTTCCTGTGACTACGCTTTGCCTACATAGTTGTAACCATTCTCAATTATGTAGATTTCTTGTTACCCTACAAGATTCTCAGTTTTCCATTGTAATCTATTGTAGCGGCTACAACCACCCTCCAAAATTTTGCTTTAGCTTCATTTTGGAGCCTCCCTTCTGACCATCCTTAGTAGCATGTATTGCACTATCAAGCACATCAGCTTCATCCATTTCATAGAGTCATGTTAGCCTGTTCATGCAAGTGTGTTTTACCCCCTTCACAGGTTCCTTTCTGGACTTAGTGTCAGCTGCTAGTTCAATTTTGGAGGGGATCCAGCCTTCCCTCCAAAAATTGCACAAACCCAACTGGACACCCATCTGGGCTATAGAATTGTGCAATCCTCCCTGACAATATTTCTCTAAAAAATTGCACAATTCATCCCTGGACAGCCACTCAGCGCAGAAATTGCACAATTCTGGACAACAATCACCTATTACTCCAAAAAATTGCACAATCCCTTTGGGACAACCAACCCAGCAATTAGCAGAAATTGCGCAAATCCAGCCAAGCAGCCTCATGGGCTCAGGAATTGCACAAAACATTCAGAAAGGCTTCCTTGAGAAAATTGCAAGGTCTGACCCAGGATAGCTACTTAGCTCAGAAATTGTGCAATGTAGTCAGACAACATTCCTTGAGAAAAATGTGAGGTTTGACTTAGGGAAGTCTGTTGGGCTCAGAAATTGTGCAATCTAACCCATGATAGTTTCTGAGCCCATAAATTGCGCAATCTTGGGAGACAATCACCTGTTCCTCCCAAAAATTTTGCAATCCCTCTGTGACAACCATCTCTGTTCAACCTAGAAACTACGTAGATTTTAATCCCAGGCTTGTAGACCGATGCATGTGCCTTCCAGTTGACCGTTCCCTATGGGACTGAGAAAAACTGATTTGCATGCATGAATTGCTTCTCCCCAGGAAACATTTAAAGAAATCCCTTGATTTAGGGATTTATTTTTAGCAGTTAGAGGTTACATGCGGATCATTTTAGAAACCTCCCACTAAGTGTCGCTTTTCCTAGATTTGTGGCATGCGTGTCACAACCTCGATTTTATGAGAACTCATAAATCTGATGCTTCAGAGCTCATTCCTCACATTGACCTTGCAGCTTTGACATCTCACCTTGCATCTAGGAGTCCTCGGCACATTCAACTCAGTTGTTTTGGAGTAAGCCCGCCTTTCATGTCTTGCATTGCATTTCTATTGCTTTTTGTGTTTCACTTTGTACGAGTGTTGTTTCCCTGATTTTAGTGAGTGTTTGTTGTCATGTTGATATACATTAGCTTATAGAAGCACCATTTTAGTTTTCATTTGCATCTCACTGTTATCGCATGCATGACACTGTTTTTACACGGACAGTCATCGTTGCGGTGACTCGCTTCACACATGCTTTCCCATTTTATAAATCCTACACTTGATGTTTTCATGTATGATCATTCACTTTTGTTTGCACTTATCTCATCATGCATTCATACTTCTCATGTTTTCAGTCGCCTGCCAGCCGGACTAGGCTGCCTTGGCCCGGACTGTGCCTTGCTTGAATAGCATTGTGCATTTCCGAAAGCGAAGGAGATGCCTTCTCTTCAGAAATTGCACAAGTCTGGCCCAACACTAACCTACAAGCTTTAATTGCACAATTCTTGGAGGCAGTGTCCTGCTGGCCCCAGAAATTGCACAATGCAGTTCGCTGGTTGCATGTCACTGCTGAATGAAATTGCGCATTGCACAATTTTAGTCCTCAGTAGTCCAGGATGGACTATGCATCGTATAGTTCTAGTAGTTAGCAAACCTCCTGATAGCTTGGACTATGCCTTGCACATTTTTGGCATTCAGTCTCCCGACCTCCCAACAGAAATTACGCAACCTTCACAGTCAATCACACAGGTATGTTGCAAGTCAGTCCTCAAGTTTGTTTTGGGTTTCTACTGATAAATTCCTTGCCATGAGTGTTGCTATGTCTCCAGGCATCACAGGTGTTCATCTGTCTCTCAACAGCACAAGTACAACGGCTTCCAGGAGAGTAGAGTCAAAGACACTATTAAGAGTGCAACTAGGGATGCAGTCCATCAAGTGTCTATGAACTTTCCTATCCACGAAGACATCAAGTTGTTCATGGACAAGGATATCAAGATCAATGGAAATGACATCAAAGTGAGTAGCACTATCAACAATAGTAGAAGGAATCACACCTACACGAAATGAATGCAAGAGGAAGGTTGTTGGCAACACAAAGGCACAACAAAGTTGTAAGCTCAAGCAAATCCACTTATGATGAAAGCAACTTTGGAGACTAAGGCTATGAGGTGATGACACTACATGAAGATCGCATGAAGCTAGAGAATGGAATAGGGAAAGGGTTGCATGTACTGAAGTAGTAACTCAAGGAAGGACAGGAGGTGCATAGACGAGAGAATGAGTTGCAGTTGGAACAGGTACAGCAGGGGGCACACCATGCATAGATGGATGAAACTGTGCTTGTACAAATTATAGATCCATCCAAATAGCTGGCATGGAGAAAATAAGGTGAGAAGTGTTTTTGATCGCATATGAGGGAATTCAACATCATGCATGTCATTGTCCACATGTATGAAATCCCACCCATTTTGACACTCACTGAGGCGAAGACAAGAAGCAAGTCCGACTAGGGCTGAACATGCAGTTTGATAGTTGATGTGCATGACCACCAGCATAGACTTGAAGATCAACATTGAAACTATGCATTAGTGTGTTGCCAGTTCGGCCACATCCAAGAAGACCATGCACATGCTATCAAACAAGTTGGACGAAGGAGCCATATCAGTGCACTCATATGTAACGGAGGGAAGAGTTAGATTTAGCAATATGTCACTCTTGAGAGCACGAACACCATCACGAATGACCAAGCTTGGCATCAGCTCATCACCTTCGACCATCACAAGTATTTTAAAGATTTGGTCTCACCACAATGGTCCAAGTGTCAGTGATGTCTTGCATGGCTTTCTCAAGCCATTTTGTCTCACATGGGAACATGTGCACTGTAATGTAACGTCTTGTCAAGTGGAAATTCAAGTGTCGATAGTTGGATGTAGTAGTCATAGAGTAGTTGAAGAGTCATGATGATAGATGAGCGGTCTCAAAGGGGAATGTGATGGGTCACCCCACCCTTTGCTATAAATATTACCTCATAGCTCATTGTAGAGGCTTTTGGTTAGCCAAGCTTCGATAGGAGTATCTTAGAGAAAGCTTGGATAGTTTTGTAACACACCTTGGCTTCTCCACTACGGAGAGCTAGTAAATCTCTTTGGAGGAGCAGGTGGTTGTGGCTGTAACGTTCCACTATCAGAACTAGTGGTTTGAAATGGATGTATTGTATGACTGGAACTTACACTTCTTAATATAAAAGAGCCATCATGTTTCATGCATATGTTGTATTGTATTCCAGCTATCTTGTTTACTCTAAATAACATATGTATTTGTTTTCTTATGCATGCATGTATGGACTATTCTGTATAAGTATGTATGAATCTTACTGAAATGTGTTGGTTGGTTTAACCGTCAATTTGGATTTCTCACTATCTTTCTTTCCAACTGCTGATTCATATTTTATCATATGTTCCCTTCCAAGTCGAGTACTATTACAGGTTTACATGGGGCACACTCGCCCCACCTACCATGTTTTAGAACCGCTCATGCACCTTCCTTGACTTGCCGCAACTATCACACCCTTGATACCAAAAGGGATATATTACTTGCATCTATGTGAAACGCGGTCAAGGAATTACTTTATGACCCACTGCTGGGACTCCTACACCAAACAGTCTGAGGTCTAATTGGGACTTCTTACCGGGGACATCCCCTGACATGTTGGCAAGTACAACACCGTTAACATATTCCAAGCACTCAATGTATTTTTCCTAACAATCCACCTTTTTCCTATCAAGATACAACCAGTCCATACCGAACAACATGCTGTATGATCCCAATGGAAGTACATTCAGATGCATTGATTTAGGCATACCACTTAACTCAAATACACATGATCTTACCTAATGATGAAATCTTTTCTTTGTACCTGTATTGAACTCCATTAACTAAGATTTCACATGCACTTCTTTATTCAAACCAAACTTATCCACCAAGTGAGTATTAACATAACTATAATTAGACCCAAGGTCAATCAAAATAGAAACAATTTTGATTAGAAATATTACTATCCATATCGATAATAGATACCTGGTGATCTACCTACCTATTATCTAATGTTGCATTGATTCGAGGAATGCTCTACCCAACATCCCCAATTGTTTGCTCTTTCATTGTGGTGTAAATTTGATGCCTAGCCCCTTGATACTGCGGAAAATATCTGTTGAGATTTTCCTTGCCACATATCCAACACTGCAATTATCCCTTACCATTACCTTTATTCCGCTGCCCTTGATATTGAGACCCATGTCCATGCCCAACTACATTAAACTTCTTGTAAGGAACAACATTCTCTTTCTCACCTGCATCCTAGTTTCTTCTTCACTCCAGTTGCTATTTACCTTTGGTATTGTCTTTCCCTTTCCAACCTTGTTGAGATTGTGTCTTGTGCCTTGATTTCTCATAACAATGCTTCAATTTCCAAATGACTTCTTCAAGTGACCAAGGCTCATCATACTCAATTTGATCTTTAAATTCTAATGGTAATCCACTAAAAAATATTTAAACTTTGTCCTTCTCATTCTTATGATACGGTACATACCTCAATAAATTAAAGAACTTGGTCATATAATCCTCATCTATCATCAATCCCATATTTATCTCATAGAACTCCTTGGCCTTACTGTCGTAGTACCTCTCTGATAATACTTATTCCTAGAGAGTCTCTTGAATTCATTCGAACTCAATTACTTTGTCCTTATGTCTCTAACACACTTCACATCTTCTCGCCAGATGTAGGCTTTCCCTTTGAGGTTGAAGATAGCTATTATGGCCTTCACATTCTCTTTGTAATCATGCAGCTCAAATAAATTCTTTATCCCAAGTAACCATGCCTCTGAATCTTCTGACTTCTTCAAATATCCATCAAAGGTAGGTGGATTAACATTCTTGAAATCATTTGGAAAATATCCACTGTCATTCCTCCTATAAGGATGATAACGATGATGACCATGGTACATGTCGTAACCAAAACTAGAATAGAACCTATATCCTTCGGCTCTCCTATCAGGCATATCTACGAACCTCCCATCCCTGATCATGTCATCTCTATCTGGCCTATGCCCACCATGATACCTACTTCCATATACCCCTTTAGTCTCGTTCTTTTTTCCCTGACTAATCCTAGGCGACCCCTGTCTCTACAAGTTTGATAAACTCTGAAGAATAATTGCATTAACCTCTACTTGTTTCTCCTATGCCTGAATGATTCTGTCATGATCATCTTTTCATCTTCTTATTTTTGCCTTTAGACTTCTCAATGTTTCTATTATGTCAGGAGAGTGCCTATCGCCATGTTTCTCATCTAATCTATAGGGAGAGTCTTGTGAATTTTAGTCTACCATCTTTCTTGTCATCTTTGATCTTATTCTTGCAAGTATACCGTGTTAGCTAAACCAAAACATAAAAAAAAATCAACATACCTTAGTATAGTTCATGAGAGGTGTTAGGACAGGGTCCCTTGGGGTCAATTTTGTAAAACTTATTGTAAAGTCTTCGCATTTTGAGGAGCGGAGGGCGTAGGTCGATAGGAGTCAAAGGGGCCTTAGGAAGGTCAAAGTCCCTTACTTTGTTATAAGTTAAGTTGTTTTTCCCATGGTTCATAGACCATGGTGTTGTAGTGAAGAAATATATAAAAGGAATCATAGAAGGTCATAGAAAAGTCAGTCAAGATAGTGAAGAGCATATATAGGCAAATTTTGGGTCTGTATTGTCTATTCTGTACTTGGGTGAAGGGGAAGGCTCCTGTAGCTGCGTGTGTGGAGACCTTGGTAAGTTTGCAGCTGGGTGTGCAAGCTGCCGCAGCTGTGTGCACAGGGTTGGAAGAGTCTGTAGTTGAATATCTAAGCATAATAAAGGTTGTTTTGGAGCTTTATCGGCATATCTGTGTACTATTGCATATTTATGAATTTACTCTATTATTGATATTTTTATGCAATTTATCATGAAAAGTAATTATTAGATTCACAAAAGGAGTAGATTTGTTTTTTTACATGTTGGTATGAATGTTTAGAACAATCAGTGAAGAGTTTAAATCTGTTATCTGTTAGTTACTATAATTTCCTGGTTTTAAGGGTTAAGGTTTGTGAAGATCAGGATAAGGCCCTTAGAGTAACAAAAGCACATCACATAGTCCTTTAGATGCAAAAACCTGGTTCTAGAATCCCCCAATACTGCCTTGGGTGAGACTGCAGCTTGCGCTATGCAGGTTATTGCCAAAAGGGCTAGTAGAGTAGGGTTTTGTTGGTTAGCATAGCTAACTCTGAATGTGGGTCCAAGCTCCCTCAAGCAAAAAAATGGTTCCATTGCCAGGACTAAGATCTATATGAGGAATGTGTAATGTTGCATAAGTGGATACCGACTAAGAAAGAGATTGAGAAGTGGATAGATCAGAAGCTGCATGAGTTTGAACCCAAGAAAACAGGAATTTACGCCTGTCAAAGCAAGATTTGTTGAATAGATACCTGTATACAAAAGACAAAATTTTCTTCTTCTCTTTTCCGTGTGAGTTATACAAATGGTTGACTAAATTGGCGAACGATCAAGGTACGTGTAAGTTGGATAACCCTTTTGTGTGGACTCCAGAGTTAGTGAGGTGCCTAGAAGGTTCAGAAAACAAGATCGCGAGGGTTGTTGATTATTGGATAGATAACATTTTAGGTTACTGAGTTCGCGATTAACACATCTGTCAGTTATAGCAAAGCTGAACGTTGGTTTTTCAAAGGACCAAGAGGTAAGTATATGAAGTCCTTGAAAAATTGGATTAAAATTCTATTATGTGAGAAGCAATTTATGCCATTGAATTGCAGTTTAGATGATATTTAACGAGAAGTACGTGAAGTGGAAAGCCATTGAAAAGAGATATAGATTCAGGTGCTAAATACAGTCCTTTGTTGGGAGAATATTTTAGTGTCAAAGAAAGTAGTAGTCTGAAGATGCCTCAAGGTGCACTGCAGACAGTAAATTAGGGTATTGTGGGAATACCACATCCATCCACTCCACCTCCACCTTCACCTCCACCTCACACACCTACACCTCCACCTCCACCTCCACTTCCACCTCCACCTCCACTCTTCAGTATGGCGAATGCTATGAAGATGCCCCTATTCAAGTGTCAGGGGACATAAGACCTTGAACAATTCTGGTTCATAACAGATGTTGTGTGGAAGTCACATCAGATAATGGATGATGACCTGAAGAAAGCATAGCTGGTCATAGCATTGCAAGATAGGGCGCTAAGCTGGTATATTAAGTATAATACAACTCACCCAGTTGCGATATTTATAGATACAAAGGATGCATTGAATAATGTATTCAATAAGCCTAAGTATCAAGCTCAGTTCGTAACTAAGGTTAAATAAATGAAGCAGCAGGTAAATGAGTTTGCATGGAATTCTGATCAAAGGTTGAAATGTCTGATACAACAGGATAATTTTTAGATCACGAATGAACAACACAAGGATTGGTATATTGCTTCACTGTTACCTCACTTGAGATTACCATTGTTGCAACAGAAGATTGGAACACAGGATGAGGCCCTGGAAATTGATATGAAGTTGGAGGCCTCACCTATTCAAGATACGAATCTCGGAGTGCAATAGATTTAGTCACAACTGGCTAGCCTACATATGGAATTAGAGTCTCACAAAGGGAAAATACGTCTAGAATGAGACCCATGTGGAAGTATGGTGTTTAAAATGTAAAGGTCATGGTCATGACAAGAATCATTGCCGGGTGTATCCGAATTATCTAGTTGGGGAAGGTATTGTGCCCCTAAAGCCAGAAAGTGCCATTGGGATTAGCACTGGTGTAGTGCCATGGTGTGCTATCTTCTAGATCACAGGAAAATATATGATGTACAATTGTCACTTATTGCAGAAGTTTGTGCACACTCCCCAACAACTGTTTTGCAATTTTTGTAAGTTTGTAGGACATGAAGAGCACAATTGTCGAAGTTATGAATTAATGATTTCCATAACACCAACATATAGAGTACTGATGGTGGCACACCCTCAATAGGATCAAGGCATAATTGCAATGCGTAGAGGATTCCAAGGATGAGGAAGAGGACAAGGGGGAGGAGCTGGAAGAGGTTGTGACTAGATCATTTGTTACAATTGTGGAGAGTCAGGCCACTTTGCACGAGATTGTTTGAATCCAACACACCCCTCGTGTTAGTACTGCTGACAGTTTGATCATGTGATAGAATATTGTCCCATGCTCATCACAAATATGTAAGAAAAGAAGACCCAGACCCAACAACCCACTCAGAACATCCAGATGATGAGATCAAAACCATGCGAAAATGGACCCAATATTAATATTGTTACGTGAAGCGATATAGCTAATGGGGAGGATAAAGGGAAACAACTAGAGGAAAATATATGGGTACACAAGGCTATTGACAAGGAGGTTGGGTTTGATTTGAATAAAGCGAAGGAAACTTTTATGGAGGAGAAGAGGAGCTTTGCGAACGTAGGAGCTTCTACATCAAAGGCTCAAAGTACCTGAACAAAGAAGTTTGAAGAAGTCAGTACTGTGTAGGATGAAAATCCATCAGTGTTAACACCTTTCTTATATACCTACATGAAGCTCCTGAGGGACCAAAAAGTAGTAGAGGGGCTCCAATAATTGATAGATAATTGCGTTGGCAGGGGTAAGCCATTACTTGAACAACATGCAATACACAAAGTAGAAAGTGGTAATAAAAGGACTGGTCACGAGATGAGATTGACTGCCCAAATCAGAGCATTCAAAATGGACTAGGTGATCCTTGATTTGGGATCTGATGCTAAATTTGTTACGAAACAAACCTAGGAAAGAATGATAAAACCATCACTAGAATGGTCCCCGATCTAGCTGTGAATGGCGAATTAGAAAAATATTATTCGTATGGGGCGCCTACATGGCGTAACTATGGATATTTAAGGGGCAAGTGCCATAGATGATTTTGAAGTAATTGAAATAATGGACAATAATAATCCATACCTGGCACTTCTTGGAATTGATTGGGAATTTGATATGAACGCAGTCATCAACTTAAAGAAGCGCAACATGACATTTCAGAAGAAGGAACTAAGGGTTATTGTTCCATTGGATCTAGCCGAGAGTGAGCGATATACTGAATCCATTTGAGATTATTATGAAGAAGACGATATTGATCAAATATATAAGCTTACTGCACGGGATGAGTGTAGTTTTTAACCCCATACAGAAATTAGCTGCATACGAATTCTAAATCACAGGAAAAAAATAAAATTTCGAGAGCATAACACATAAAACACATATACATAGAGATTTCCCACTGGATCCCAAAACCGGGACTACCAGCTTGATTTTTCATTATGTTCCTTTCAATGTTACAATACATATTTATACATGCCGAAGCATCCAATACCATGGACCGAAAACCATCGCGTCCAAAAACCATGGACCGAAAACCATCGCGTCCAAAAAACATGTGCGAAAATCATGCACAAAACCATAGGTGGGTCCGCCCAACCTAACATAGGGTCCAAAACCAAAATTTTCCAGGCACTGCCCTGGACCCCATAAAGTGGGGTTACGGGTACCCCTCAAACCCCCTGTTAACTATGTGGAAAGATTATAACACAACCCAACGTCTCCCACTTGTTGTTTTCTTTCCACAGGGGGCCACAGGAGAGCTTAGTCATTTTTCCAGCCCTAAAATACCCATTGTTTCTCTACACCAAGAGAACTTCTCAGAGCTACCAGATTTTGTCAATGCATCTGCAGTATTCTTCAAAGTGTCCACCTTTACCAGCAACACCTTTTTGTCTTCTATCATATCCCTCACAAAGTGATACTGAACATCAATGTGCTTTGTCTTTGAATGATAGCAGGGTTCTTTGCCAAGAAAATTGCACTTTGGCTGTCACAGTCTATCCTTATAGCTCCCTGTACTAACCCCATACTTGAACACAATCTTTGCAACCAAACTGCTTCCTTGCTTGCATGAGTGGCTGCCATGTATTCTGCCTCTGTAGTTATAGTGGCCACTACAAATTGTCTTACTCATCCAACGACTACACCTCCAAATAGGTTAAACACATACCCACTTGTAGATCTTCTCTGATCCACATCTCCAGCCCAGTCTGCATCAACAAAGCCACGGATATCCAACACTCTGTCCAATCCTGGTCTTCCTTGGTAGCACAAACCATAATCACTAGTGCCACGCAAATACCTGAAAACCCGCTTCACTGCTGTCCAGTGCTCCTTCCCTGGTTTTGACATAACCTGCTCAATACTCCCACTGCATGTGCAATGTCTGGTCTAGTACAGACCATGGCATAGATCAAGCTACCGACTGCACTTGCATATGGAACACGGGACATGTCCTCTTCCTCTTCTTGTGTCTTGGGACAACTGTTCGCAGATAATTCTCCCACCTACAGGAATAGGAACGTTCACACCGGTTTACTATCCTGCATATTAAACCTCTGCAGTATTGTCTCGACATACTTCCTCTGGTTCAACCAGAGCTCCTCTTTGCTCGATCTCTTTTAATTTCCATGCCCAAAATATAGTTTGCAGCACCGAGATCTTTCATGTCGAATTTGGAGGACAATTGGGTCTTCAAATCCTGGATAATTTCTTTGCATTTCCAACCAACAACATATCATCCACATACAAGACCAGATAAATAACACGGCCACCACTTAATTTAAAATACACACAATGATCTGCTTTGCTTCTGGTGAAGCCAAGTCCCCGTATAAATGTATCAAATTTCTGATACCACATCCATGGTGACTATTTTAACCCATACAGAGACTTCTTTAACTTGCATACTAGTTCTTTCTTAACCTTCACCGCAAAGCCTTCAAGTTGCTTCATGTAGATTCCTCTTCCAAATCCCCGTGAAGAAATGTTGTCTTCACATCCATCTGTTCTACCTCAAAATCAAAAGCAGCAGCAACAGATAAAAGTTATCTAATAGAAGTTACCTTGGCAATAGGAGAAAAAATATCACCAAAATCAATTCCCGGCACCTGGGAATAACCTTTTGCTACCAACCAAGCTTTGTATTTCTCCACCTTCCCTTCTGCATTTGTCTTCTTCTTGAACACCCATTTGCTGCCAATGCGTTTCCTTCCAGCCGGCAACTCCACCAGATCCCAAGCCTCATTTTTGTGCAAAGATGCCATTTCATCAACCATGGCCTCTTTCCAGAGTTTTCCATCCTCTGAATCCACTGCTTCCTTCACAGTTCTGGGATCATCATCAGTAACAGACAAAGCCAA
>APFE031047009.1:187386-198868 GCA_000404065.3 Pinus taeda | reverse complement strand
CCCCCGTACAGAAATTACCTGCATACTAATTCTAAATCACAGGAAAAAATAAAATGCGAGAGCATAAAACACATATGCACAGAGATTTTCCCCTGGATCCCAAAAACCGGGACTACCAGCTTGATTTTTCATTATGTTCCTTTCAATGTTACAATACATATTTATACATGCCGAAGCATCCAATACCATGGACCGAAAAAACCATCGCGTCCAAAACCATGGACCGAAAACCATCGCGTCCAAAAAACATGTGCGAAAATCATGCACAAAACCATAGGTGGGTCCGCCCAACCTAACATAGGGTCCAAAACCAAAATTTTCCGGGGCGCTACCCCGGACACCATAAAGTGGGGTTATGGGTACCCTTCAAACCCCCTGTTAACTATGTAGAAAGAATATAACAAAACCCAACAATGAGGATTGGATCAACCCTACGGTGGATGGGCGCATTACTTGGGAGAAGGACACCTCTTGCAATTTGGATTCAGATGAGGAGCTTGAGTACTGGAAGAATAGACTACATGATGTATTGACACTACGATGAAACAGGCTCACAAAGTCACTATGATGTATATCCACTAAGGTACGCCACTTACCATATTATGATGGTTTAGAAGATGTAAATTTATTTCTGGATAAATTTGAAAGCTATGTATCAGAGGAAAATTAGTTCTAGGAATTACACATCTTGCTGAGAGCTACACCTACCACATGATGTGGTACACATAAGAAAAACTTTGCAGACTAGAAGGAATATCAATGGATGATGAAGCTGCAGTTTGGGTATGTCAATACCCGCATTTCAGAGAAATATACAGGAAGGGATGATCTGCACAAGCATCTGGCTTGATAGACAAAAACATGAGGAGAGGAACCACAACACAAATGGGTTCATATATTTTTCCACACTTTGGATACTATTCTGATGAACTGGTATCTAGAAACAGAGCTACGACATGGAACCATAGAGTGGGATGTTCTGAAGGAAATTTTTCTGTTAACTTTCAATTTTGAGGATGGATTTGTATATTGATGAAGCATTAGATGAGATTAAGGCTGCAATATTCACAATGCCTGAAGAGCTTGTTGCATGGGTACAACCAGACTGGAGTACGCAATTGTGCCATGCTTTGGAATGATACAATGTGACCACAGAGAAAGGTGAGGAAGATCCTACGAACATCAGTATTCATGACTCAGAAGGACATTATGAAGTCATGGGGCGTAAATCAAAAGTTCCTGACATCTCAAAGCCCTTGAAAACTAAGTAGGTGAACATTGGGTCGAAAGCGCAGCCGAAGTTCAAAAATATAGGTGATACTGGGATGAGGGCACAATGGACAAAGTCAGAAGTTATTGCGGGAGTATTACGACTTGTTTCAGAAAAATTTCTCTGATCTAAAGGGGATGGTAGGTGATTTGGGTGTCATGAAGATCACTTTGAAGCCAAATGAAGCCGGTGAAGCAGTGCCCCTACTGGTCGAATCTTAAGTATAAGGAAAAAGTGCACGTAGAATTAGATAAGATGCTTGCAGCTAGGATTATTGAGCCTGTCGAGAAATTAGACTAGTCTAATCCTATGGTGGTTCAGGAAAAGAAGACGAAGGGTGAAATTTGGATCTGTGCAGATTTAAGAAAGTTGAATTATGCTTGTGTCCATGATCCATTCCCTATGCCATTCACAGATGAAGTATTAGAGAATGTTGGAGGTCAGGAAGCCTATTCATTTATTGATGGGTTCTTAATGTATCATCATATCAAAATTACATCGGAGGATTAGATTAAGACTACCTTCGATACAAAATGGGGTTGTTTTTAGTATACAGTTATGCCCTTTGGACTTAAGAATGCCCCTACAAGATTTTCTCGGGGCTAGTCATGACTTTCAAAGAATTTATTCATAAGTTTTTGGAGGTTTACTTTGATGATTGGATAGTGTTTTGATTAGTAAAGAAGCATGTTTCTAGTCTTCACCTAATGTTGGATACTTTTCAAAAGTATCAGATATCCCTTAATCTGAAGAAGTGCATATTTTGTGTACCATATGGGATACTCTTGGGCCATGTTGTTTGTAAGAAGGGGCTGATGGTGGACCCTACCAAAATTGCAGTGATTATCAATTTGTAGCCTCTGAGGAATGTCGAATAGTCGCGCAATATGTTGGTCCATACAGGATATTATAGAAAATTCATCAAAGTATATGCATAGATCATTGTGCCCATGGAGAGATTATCGAAGAAGGATGTGATGTTTTGCTGGGATGATGATTGCGAGAAGAGTTTGGACGTATTAACGAAAAAAATGGTCACAACACCTATTCTAGTGTTCCCCGACTGAAATAAGGAATTCCATGTAGATGTATATGCCTCCTTCATAGCCTTAGGAGTTGTACTAACCCAACCAAGCGCAGGTGATATTGACCATCCAATAGAATTTGCAAGTAGAATGTTATCTAAGGCATAAAATAATTATTCAACTAGAAAGTGCGAAGGATTGGCAATGGCATATGCACTCCAAAAATTCAGGCACTATCTTTTGTTTAGTGCAACTAACTTTGAACTTGGGTCGAAGCCCCATCAAACCAACAAATCTTGAGCTCCAGATCCTGGCAGAAGTGGCCTCCGTAGAGAAGATACAAGAGTTAGTTGTCGTAGTGAAAGAAGAGGAAATTAGCAAGGTCCAGTTTGAGTTGCAACTGTAGATATTCGAGCTTCAACTTAAGCTGCAACCAACCACTCCTTCGGAAGTCAATGAGTAGTGAGAGGCTGCTATTAAGAAGAACATTACTACTCTGGATGTCGCAGTCAAGGATTGCAGCCAGATGTTTGAGCAAACCATCGAGATGTGGACCTCACTGCAGGGGGGTCCACACTTGCAGAATATTAAAAAAACATCTGAGAAAAAAAAGGGCAGATCAACGAGATTGGAGCCCCATCACGGACCTCAGCACCAGTGAAAAGGTTCACCAAATTACAGGAGGGACAGTTCATCCATATCGAGATTGACGAGCTTTATCGGAAGGCCTCCATCATATCCTCAAGGATGCAGCCTTAGGCAGAGGAGGCTAGGAAACTCTCACAGATGCTGTATAGCAAGCTGAAGGCTATGCAACAAACACAGAGAACCATGGGCCTTGCAATTAAGGGTCCAACTAACAAGAAAATGGTTGAATAAGTTGATCAGGCCACTGCATAGGGAGCAATAGATCTTCAAGCATTGAAGAAAGAATTCAGTGGTCTATTGGCAAAGATTGAGGCGACACGAACAGAGTGGATGGGGACGAGTCACAAGTTTGTGTTGGGGGCCTGTTTGGATAGGGTTACCTGGGGTCAATTTTGTAAAAAGTATTGTAAATTATCTGCATTTTGAGGAGCGGAGTGTGCAGGTTGATAAGAGTTAAAGGGGCTTTAGGAAGGTCAAAGCCCTGTAGTTTGTTACAAGTTAAGTTTTTTTGTGACCTGCCCATGGTTTGCGGACCATGGTATTGTAATGAACAAAGATATAAAAGGAGTCATAGAGGGTCATATAAAACTCAGTCAAGATAGCGAAGATCATAGTTAGGCAAGTTTTGGGTTTGTGTTGTCTATTTTGTACTTGGGCAAAGGGGAAGGCTCCTACAGCTGTGTGAGAGGAGACCTTGGTAAGTCCGCAACTGAGTGTGTGGTCCCCTACAAATATGTGTGTAGGGTTCGAAGAGTCTATAATTGAATATCTAAGCATAATAAAGGTTGTTTTGGATCATTATCTGCATATCTATGTATTATTGCGTATTTATGAATTTACTATATTATTGATCTGTTTATGCAATTTATCATGAAAAGTACTTATTAGGTGTGACAAAGGAGTAGATCTACTTGTTTACATGTTGTTATGAATGTTTAGAAAAATTGCGAAGAGTTTGAATCTATTATCTGTTAGTTACTGTAATTTCGGGGTTTTAAGGGTTATGGTTCGCGAAGGTCAGAATAAAGCCTTAAGAGTAATGGAAACACATCACATAGTTCTTTGGATGTAGAAACCTGGTTCTAGCATCCCCCAATACTACCTCGGGTGAGACTGTGGCCTGCATTATGCGGGTTATTGTCGAAAGGGACGATAGTGTAGGGTTTTGTTAGTGTAGCTAACTTTGAACCTGGGTCCAAGCCCCCTCAAGCCAACACAAGGATATCTCATCTACAAGATCAACCACATTAGCACAATACATGTATAAATATAATCATAGAAGTATATAAACATCATATCAATCATCATCCAATTACCATACATGACTATACCTTAACCATGATAATGCATGCATAATGACATATAGACAGTAACATGCATCACCAATGCATAACCGGCATGCACTCATGACGACCACATTATAACAATAATACCATGAACTTTGATGTGGAAACACAACTCTAACAATGACCACTACCATGCATACACAACAAGAATAGAGACCACAACCATAAATAATACATATGCAACTGACATGTATGTATGACAAAGAAATTCCACCCATCCCATCGAAGGGGTGAACCATGATTTGATACCACTCTCTAACACCCTCTTCCATCATTTACCAAAATTATCGGCCTACTAGGGAAAACATGTGACAAAGAGTTACTATGATATGATTCAACTCCCCATATACAGTTAAGGAAATGGAACTGATAATACAAGACCAATATTAACTTCGATTGATGGTGCTGGAAATTCGTAAACCAAGGGGTATCCCTAATTTGAAGTCCCAATTAGACCTCACATTGTTTGGTGTAGGAGCCCCATCCATAATATTGGCCTGGTTTCCATATATCTCAATTATATGCCTTGGCTTTAACTATCGGCACGAGAGAGGGATGCAATGGTGTCTTCGAAAAGAAAGAAGCCATGCCTAGTGAGTGTTCAGTTGTAAATGTGTCAAGGTTATTCTACTGCGGAGAGAGGAGAAAAGTGAGCCTCTAAGTGAGAGGTAGTAGCACCACCCAAGAAGAGACATACATGAACCAGAAGAATCTGTTTAACATCTAGCGGAATAGTCCACATAGGATGTGATGGTCGTTACAACCAACAAATGAAGAAAGATTTGTCTAGTATCCTACAAAATATTCCACAAGGATGGGACAATGATAACAACCATTAAATCACATTCTCAATAATATAAGTATTAAAATAACCGAAATATTTCAACTATCTTAGCAGATGTGAAAGAAAACATGAAATACAAACATCCGCAAAATAGTCTTACAAACATTGATATCCATGCATGAAGAATTTGTTGGCCTTGAAGGGTTCTCTTACTAAGTAAAAAATCCAACACACATGTTTACAATGTACATCACTACCTCCAGTAGTGGAACATTGGAGCCACTCCTTGCTCCTCAAAGAACTAGCTTATCTCTCTAATGCCTTGTGGGAGGAGCCAAGGTGAAAAATTCCTTTGCATACAATGAGGGAGTATATATAACCAAGGGTTACTCTTTGATTACCGTCATGATAGTTTGACTTCCTATGACTTTTCAACTTACATGAATCTTTACATTCCATGTGTGTCCTTTGAACTTTCACTTTACAATATATTTTGAATACAATATACATGGTCCATAATAGTGACGTAGCAGATGGCCACTCATGACATGACATGACATGACATTGCTGACATTGAATTCTTGATGATGTGGGAATGTCAAGTCATTGTTTTTGCTAATTGTTGGATGTCTTCTTGAAGGTTCTTTCTCTTCTCCTCCGCATGGATTGGTGGTGTAGAATCTTTAATGATCTTCAGTCTTGAATAGTGGTCGTAAACTAATGTCCCTTCATTGTCTATTGATTGATCAAATTGTATGTTCAACTACAAGAGAGTCTTTAAGCATTCTCCCATCCTTCTTCTCCTTCTCCATCATCTTGCCATGACATGATAGGGTACTTGTTCCTGCGATTCACTCATGACAAGACAACATCAATCTGAAAACCCCTTAGTCTAAGATGATGCATTCTGATAGCCTTGAACAAGTGACAGGCTAGGAAGAGGGACTGTGTGACTACATAATGTGAATTTCCATTAGCTAGGGGAAAATATTGAGCTCTAAGACTACATAGTCGAAGCTCAGGTAGGCTTTAAGGGAAAGACTACACAATTTTCAAAGTCAGTGGGGAAACGCCAAGGGAATGGACACTGGGAGATCCAATTGTGTAGTTATGGGAGTCAAGGTAGGTTGGGATACTATAGAGATTCATATTTCAAGGACTCAAGGGATGAGCTTGAGGCTTGAGGATGTGAAGTGCGCAATTTAAGTTGGGTCGGAGGGGACATAACTCCACAATTCCAGAGTTCAAAATTGGGGCTTGGGCATAGGAACTGCACAGTACAATAGTCCTAGGAGATAGGAACTATGCATTGCATAGTTATAAATAGCAAGGTCACATATTAGAGGGCTGAGACTATGCAGTGCACAGTTTAGAAGGGTCCCAATGAAGCTAAGTTGCTTGGTCGAGAAGTTTTTCCTAAAATGGTTGTGTGTGATAGGTGAGGAATTGTGATGAACCTTAACTCTAATCACACACTTAAAATAAATTGATGGAACAAAAACATAGATCATCCAAACATATGAAAAAATAATCTTCCTCCATACAACAACTTTATGACAAGGCACAACAAGTGTGACAATTTAGATAGACTTTGGGACGACCATGACAACACTTGTGCGAAAGTTCTCACAATATTGTGCATGAGTGTGAAAGATGTTTAATAGTTAGAAAACCTCATATACACCAATACCGACTCTTGAAACCATCATAATATGATTTCAAAAATTGTGCAATAGACAAAGATGTAGAAAGACAACAGTTAACCCAACATTCAAAAGGGGACAAAACACTGCAATAAATCTCATGAAATAAGTTCTAATGTTTGCAAAAAAAATGTACAAGACCAAGGAAGGCTCTGAAATTGAATATAATCCAAAAGTTTTGAGGGCGTTGTAGCAACTACAACACTTGGCGGCATGCTGGTTGAACTCTAGCTTCTTTGTCTTGGTTAACTTCTTATGTGCATGGTCTTAGTTTTTTAGGGAGTGTTGATTCATCATGCATATTACTTTGGTCTTCTCACTTATTCCATGAATAGACATGGTCCCCTTTATGCCTTCTTAGTTGAACACAACATAATATTCAATGATATCACAATGTTGAGATTTGGGAAGGGTAGTGTAGCTCGTGAGCTTAATACATTCAGATTATTTTTTTTCATATCTTGTGTTGCTTTGCTACCAACAGGCCTGTACAATACCCCGAAAAAGTCATGCAGGAACAAAAACATTGTTCCACTACCAAAAATCCTAAACAATATCCAAGCAGAGTTTCTTGCTTCACCTCTGTTGGGATGGGGTCCCTCAGGGTAAAGTTTTGGTCAAATTTTGTAAATATCTAAAGTCTCTGTGAAATCTGAAAGCAGAGTGCGAAGATAGTATGAGTCAAAGGGGTTTTATTCCCTTAGGTGGGTAAGCAATAGGGAGGTTTTGAGACCCACACATGATCCTCAGACCAAGGTATTGTAAGAGAAATGCTATATATAGATGCATCATAGTAGGTTTAAGAGGTATCTAACTAAGATAAAAGATCATTGTTTTGGGTAAGAAGCTAAGGCAGGAAAGGTTTGTTTCATGTACTTAGGAGAAGGGGAAGGCTCCTGTAGCTGAGTCCATGGAGACCTTGGTAAGTCTGCAGGCTGAGTGCGCGGTCCCATGCAGCTGAGTGCCCAGGGAAAAGAATTTTGTACTTGAACGATTATACTTAATAAAGATAGTTTTGAGCCCATTCTGATGCATCTGTGTATTATTTCTTATTTCTGGAAGTGTTTATTATTTTACTATATGTTAGAATTTATATGAATTGATGCTTATCTGGTGTGTGAAAATAGTAGATCAATAATATTTATGCATGTTATGAATGATTAAAAGCCTTCACAAAGATCGGGATGCTTTTTAAGTTCATTTACGGTGATTGTCTATTTAGAGGGGTTAAGGGTTCACGAAGGTATATCTAAGTGCTAGAGATTATAGGAACCTATCACATTGACCTTTGGATGTAGTAACCTGGTTCTTTCATCCTCCACTGTTGCTTTGGGTGAGACTGCAGCCTGCGCTACGTAGGTTGTTGCTGAAAGGGCCAATAGTTAGGGTTGGGTGATTTAAGCTTTACTTTAGGTGAAGAAGGGCTTTCTTGCTGGAGGATGATGCTGGATTCAAGTTTTCCTCCACATTCTTGTATGTTCGATTATATATACATTTGTGTGGTCAATACATATATGGTCTTGTGTTGTTTATGACTATATATCTCTGTTCTTCGATAATATTATGTTGCTTTGATTCCACAGGTGCTCTCTGAAGATGCGTAGACAAAGAAGGAGTGGCAAAGTTCTATCGAGAAGGAGAGAAACCATGCAAGGAACCAAGCGCAAGACAAATGTTGGTGTCCTTTGTTCCCCTCTTGTCTATTTTTCATAAAGGAAATCGAAAGTAGTTTTAACTTGTTTGTTTCTAAGATAACTTCCAGTCTTAGTGGGAATAGCAGCTCTAAGTGGACAATATTCCCAGTAACAAAATAGCGACTCCGCTGGGGAGCGAATAGATTATTTGCTGGTCTATTTTTGTTTGTTTTATAAACTTACAGACGGAGCCTGAAGTCAAGTGAGCTAGCCTTCGAACTGCATTTGCTATGCAAGTGCAAAGTAGATCAATGTTGCTTCATTCTATCTCTGGGTTTTGTTTATAAATTGAACAATCGATTTGCAAATAATCTAATTTCCCTAGTGGTGGCTCTAGTAACCTCCTTAGATTACCGAACACTATGATGTTACACCAAAAAACCAACAACACTTCTCTACAAGATACAAGATTCCAGCCTCCAACCTCCAGATCTCTGGGATGAGAGATCTATATATAGATATTTGCAGAGATGTGAGTCAGCTCTAGTTTTTTGATTAGTGTCATTCCACTGATAGTTCTTGGCTCCACTTGGAGATTTCATTGATCTCTTACTCATCCTTGGGCAAATTCTGAGGGGAAAGTATCATATGAGAAGTTTCTAGAAGATTCCTTGATCATCCACTTAGCAAACTGTCTCTGCCACTTGTCTATTCTCGTCCATCGCACCCTATAGAAGGACTTTTCAGTATGCATCACACCTCCCATGTGTACAAGGCATTTTGTATGGTCTAGTTTTGACCAGTTCTGAGCAGTTTTCTATGGAGAACTTCTGGGAAATGATGTAATCATTTGACCTTGTTCCTTTAGGTAGTGAAGCAACACTTTTAGGGACTTAGGAGCCCTAAGTTTATGGACATTTATGATTGGGGTTGCAGTGCCCAAAAATGTCTATAGCAGTTGCCCCCTAAAGCATGAGGTCGTTAATCTTTTTATGTCGAGTGAAATGCTTTACCATGAGGATCTGAAGTTTTTTCGAGTTGGGAGGTGACCTGCAATAAGATACAATACAATACATTATCTTCATAATATTTTTCATGATCTAGCTGAGGCGGGCATTCCCATGCTCAGCTTTATAAATTCATTTTCATGTACATAGGGCAGACAACGGTCTGTGTAGCAGACTGATGATTTGAACGAAGTCATCATCCTTTGATTTGGATGATCATCTATTCAGCAATGATGTACATTTGATGTCTTTATATTCCTAAATATATTGCAACCCGGATGGATGAAACTAGATCCAGGGTCTTCAAAACTTGTTCAATATTCACTCGGAGTACAAGTCGATCCATGTGAAAGATGTTCTTGAGTTGAACATGGAAAGACATCGCCTGATTACCAGCCAATGATGTAAGTTGTTAACAGGTGAGAGAGGAATCACTAATGATGACAATGACCCTCAAGGTACTATAGTACAATTCGCGTGGTGTGAAAAAGGGACTTGGTTTCAAACACCATGAAAAATCTCTCAGTCGAAGGCCATTGATGTAAACCTGTCACCGAAAGTTAGAAGCTTGCCATTGAGGCATGCAAGCTTCAAAGTACTGAAAGGGGTTGTTCCTAGGTCGACTTATTGGATAATGAGCTGATGTCGACAATAAGTGACCCGTCGTAGGAGGGCCTTAATGAATCCTACATCTACGACATGGAACGGAGCAAATGATTTTGTGGAAATGAAAATGATCTGATGATACAGGGTTTAGGGTGGCGGTCATGAAAGAATGGAGCGTGAATGTATTGCAGTGGATGAGAAACTGGTGAATTCTCTGAGTGACTTCTCTTGAACATACCGAAGACACTGACAATGGATTGGTAGAGTTAACCCCAAAGACAGATGGTGTGACAGACCAATGGTGATATGACCGGTGAATGGAATAACCCAACCCGACTCGGACGGAGTGAAAGTGTCATGTTCAAGAGCGACTTGCTACCAATAAAGTTTCTTCAAGTTTTCTTCCCAATTTTCTCTAGTGATTGCTGACCAGTGCCTATTTATTTTTTATCAAGCTTGAGGAGGATAACATATGCTTGTTCTATAATCCGCCCTTCGGGCGAACCTGTCGCTATGTTTTAATGAGCCTAGCGATAGTGAAACTCGTTCTCGTCCATTTGGACAAGTTTGTCGCTATTCGGTTTTAACGAGTTTAACGACAAAGAGAACTTGGTCCTTTTCAATTTTAGAGAGTTTGAAAGGGACGGAAAGGAAACTCCAATGATCCTTTTTCGTCATATAATCCCTTAAGTCCAAAAAAGTATAAAATAATACAAAAGGGATGAATTCTTGATAGTTTTAACGAGCCGAACAAGACAAGCGCTTGATCTTTTTGTGTAATAATCCCCCAAGTCCAAAAATATTAAAATCTAGAGGAGGGGTAGCACTTCCGATGTCTTTAACGAGTTGGAGAGGCCAATCGCTCAGCAATCTTTTCATATTTTACGAGTTAGGTGAAAAGAGCTTAAAGGAGACTCGTTTTTTGAGGAACGAGTGATAATTTCGGGTAGCAGCTGATTCCAGGTAAGGTTTGGAATTTTAAAATCATGGTTGATGTCACAAGGATAGCTAACAGAATCACTCGTCATAGATGTTCCTCAAAAAGGGTAAACAATCAAATGGAGTCATATGATCGGCCAAAAAAACGGAATGGAGGTGATGATGAGAACACGACCAAGGCTCAAAAGTTGATGATAATGCATTCACAATGGTTATTTACCAGAAATTGGTTCATTTTTTAATGAGCTTAAACTCTGGGGGAAACGTTTGCTCATTGCTTAGGTTTAATTTTTAACGAGCTTGAACTTCACGTAAAACTGCTCATGGCGGGTTTATTTTTTAACGAGCTTGAACCCTGCGGTAACACTGCTTGTGATAAGTTTGCATGCCCCCAGCATAATAACGAAAATCGAGGTGCATGCCCCCCAAGCTTCATTGCATTCAACGAGGTGGTTGGAATGAAGGTTTACCTTCGAGATCTTTGAAAGACTCGATTTGGAAAGGGAGTTGTTTCATTTTT
>APFE031047009.1:164132-183447 GCA_000404065.3 Pinus taeda | reverse complement strand
CCGCCAACGAATTTCCTCCATCCAACTATTGACCTTGTTCACAAGCCATGTCATAGACTTGTTATCCCTTCATCCATTCACAATCATTCATGTCACTAGTCCATTATATCTCACCATTCGTCACTGACCACATTGCAAAGCCATTGCGCCCTATGCTCTGTTGAACCTCAAAACTGATCTTTCCTTAACAACTTTTCTCATCCCTTTTTCATTGTTTTTCCATGAAGAAATGCATTCATATCATCAATGACCAGTATACATTTCCTTAAGGAGGACATTTAGTGATTTACATGTTTTTATGTTTTGCTATTTGAATAAGTTTTTGTCTTTTAGCTACGGAACGTAGCCTATTCTGCAGCTAATCGGTTGTTCTGCAGCTACTCCCATGCTTTAACAGATTCCAGGTGTCAGAAGGAGAAAATAGCTACATGGGTAGCTTGGAAAACATCATGACATGGATCGTGTCCTATTCACCTAGCCCAGGCTGACAAGGAAGATGGTACAAGACTCCAGTCAAAGGAGAAGTCAAACGTAGAGACCAAAGGCAACATGACTCTGTTTCGTGGATAATCAACATGTTTCACAGTGATGGGAAGCGTTATCCAAAACAACTTCCTAAACCCTCGGACTCCAACAGTCATCTATGCAACCGAATCCAACAGCCATCATCTTGGATTTATGTCTCCACCAATCGAGGAAGAAAATATCGTGTTCCTGACTGCTATGTGTTTTTGGTTGTAGCTTATTTTTCTCCACAAACAGTTGCATAATTTTCTTATAAATACTTGTGTAAAGAACTCAAAACCATTTCAAATTTCCGCATGTATTAAGCTCAGACTACTGCTCTGTAATTTTGAAAAACTCATTTCCTATTTTTAATATGAAGACCACAAGTTTTATGGATATGTGAAAGAGTTTCTTGGAGTTTGATTAAGTGCGCATAACCTGATCAGTTGCAGAGGGCCCCTGCGCTAACTAAGGTTTTATTTCATTTTGTTTTATCTTTTCTAGTTAGTTGTAAATTCATCATTTCTCCCATAGTGTTCATAACCATTTTTTCAGACTAACATTCTTTATAATGCAGTCTTGATCATTTCTTACTAATGCAGAATAACTTCTTTCAGTGCAGAATATATTCTCTTTGTTTAAATTTATTTCAAGCTTTTATCAGTAGTTAGAAGTTGAATTCAGTAGTCTAGAGTAGTTTGTTTCATTTGATATTTCACTAGTCTTTAAGTTTTCAATTAGATTGATTAGTGCTATTACTATTCTTGCCATTTTATTACTAGTTTAGTGACTCATGGTGTAGATGAATGTTTCTAAAAATCCATTTTAGTTGATAACTCATCTTAAACTAAGTGGTTGAATACTTCATTCATGCAATGAGTCTTTTCTATGTTTTTGCATTTATCTTCTCTTAGAATAATGAAGTACAAAATTCCTCAAAATGTCATCCCAAGGAGGTTTGTCTTCCAAAATTGAGAGGCAAAGTAACTAAGTATCTCATTTTGTTTTGTTGCCATTTCACTTTCAATTTTTCATTAAGTTTTGTTTCTGCAATAGACTAAACATTAGTTGTAATTTCACTTTAGTTTCAATATTTCATTTATCTTCTTTTAGAATAATGAAGCACAAAATTCCTCGAAACGCCATCACAAGGAGGTTTTTCTCCCAAAATTGAGAGGCAGAGTACCTAAGTACTTCATTTAGATTAGACATTAGTTGCAATTTCGATTTTAGTTTTAGTACTTCATTTAGTTTGTTTCCACAATAAATTAGATATTAGTTGCAATTTTACTTTCAGTTTTAGTATTTCATTTAGTTTTGATAGATTAGATAATAGTTGCAATTTCACTTTCAGTTTTCAGTATTTCATTTAGTCCTTGTTTTTTGTAATTGAATAGACAACAATATTTTCTTTTTAGTTTGTAGCTCATGATTTGAAAATAATGATATGATTATAAATAGAAACTCTATTTTCATTTCTTGATTAAACTTTGCTTCCAAATCTTACTTAAGCTCTTTTAGTTCTCATTTCTTTACGTTCTTAGCAGTCTTTACCGAAGTTAGATTTAGGATTTTAACAGTTACATTGTAATCTATTAGGAACTAAAGGACCAAAACCCCCCAAAACAACATAAAACACAAAAACAATGAAGTAAGAAGGGTTATCTAGCATAGATAGTGCACTACACTTTATCAGTTTACGATACCCGGATTGATAATTTATGTAGAGAAATTTAGGACACTAAATTGACCAAACATTTTGGCGTCATTGCCAGGGAAGTTTAACTAGGTAGCCTTATCTCTTACATTCAAAAAAAAAAATGACATGCATAGAGAAAGAGACTCTAGGAGTAGATTTATAGCTAGGGGCATAAGTTCAATTCCTATAGCTCCACCTACTCCACCAAGGATAATAAAAGACACACCTCCATCCCAAACTCATACTCCTAGCCGTAGGACTCCTGGAATTCCAAAGGCAGAAATACAATCAATAGAATCTCTTACCTCATCTACCAAGGCAGTCTTAGGAGAGGAAAATTTCGAATCTCCAGCAGTAGGAAGAGCTCTTTTTCACCTCCACAAGGGAGCACATTATAGTTGAAAAATTAGGAACACCTAGTGAGGAAGAAGAAGTAGAACCACTCTCCATATTCCATTAATAGAAGAACCAGAGGAGGAGGAGGAAGTAACCTTGTAGGTTGAATCCTATACTCACTTTGAAGAAGCTATAATGGCAGAAGAATAACAAGTTGGATAATTCTCACTATTTGGAGGAGGGGGTAGAGGAAAAGGTAGAGGAAATGATGGAGGAGGTAGAGGAAACAATGGAGGAGGTAGAGGAAATAGGGAAATAGATAATTCTTTTGGATTCCCTATAGTGGATGAGGAAACAAATGCCACAATGAAAAGCATCTCACCTTCTAACCTCCATAACTTCCATGGGTTGAGAAGTGAGGATCCTGAAACATTCTTATTTGAGTTTGAAGTCTTTTGTAGAACCTATGACTATCTAGAGGACTCTCAAAAACTCAAATTGTTTCCTTCAAAACTAAAAGGATCTACTTTGAAATGGTTTATGGGGTTAGTTACTTAGTCCATTAGAACATGGAATGAAATGATAAAAATGTTTTTGGATAGGTACTTGGATTATTGCATGCCTACCAATCACAAAGATGAGGTGTTCAAAATGATGCAAAGAGAACATGAAAACTTAGAAGATTTGATTGAGAGGTTTAACCATAATTTGAAAAGAGAAAAAATGAATGATTTAGATGAAGAAACTTTGAAATCTCTTTTATTAAAGGCCATTCGAGATGAGTGGATAGATATCCTTAACACGATGGGGAAGGGAGATATCTCTCAACTTCCATTGAGTGACATAGGAGAACTGTGTGTTCATCTCTGAAGAAGGAAATAAAAAACAGGGAAAGGGACAACAAATCCTTCTCTTGTTAGAGTAAACAAATCTGCAACAGGATCTGCAAGCAGGGTAGAAACTAGAATTTTTTTTGATGAGTTTAAAACTGACATCCCAGGGAGTCTTAGTGAGCAGTTAGACACCCTTAAAATTCGAAACAAGTAGAAAATAGAGGTTGATGCTCTAGCCATTTTTTGGCCAAAATTTAGAAAGAAACATGCTCTAAGGGAATGTCCTTTAGATGCAAAAATTGTAGAAACTTGTATGATTTATTCAGAAAGTCATGAGACCAAGGGTTGCCCCTCAATCCCAAGTCTTAAGGCTGTTTTTCAAGAGGAAACAGTCCCAAATTCTACAGAACCTCTTTGTTTTGTTGCTAGAAGACCTTGGCAGGGGCCACAAAATCAGGGATTTAACAATCCAATGTATCTTCAGCCCCCACCAAACTCGAATTCTTGGTAGCAACCTTGGCCTCAACCTCAATCTCAGTATCAATCTCAACCGTGGGCACAAGGGGTAAAAACTGCTTATGGGAGATTTGCTCAATATTATCAATATCCTCCATCATATCAAAATTATCCTCCCCCACATAATCAACAAACCAATCAGCAACCACAACTTCAAAATCAGAATCCTCAACTTTCATTGCCATTTCCACAATAACCTCCACAACAAAGTCAAAATCCTCAACTCTTGCTACCATTTTAGCAGAAACCAAACTAGCTACCTACCCAACCATTACCAAAACCCAATAATAAAAACCCTCAGAATGCTTACATGGTATAAGGACAACAATTTCCAACTTACATGATTACTCCTCTAGATATTAATGATGTTCAACTAAGATCTATAAGGATATTAGAAAAGGAAAAACCTTATATAGTTATTCAAGAACAAGACACTTCTGAGGAAGATTCTCTAAGAGTCAATAAAAGTGTTGAGGAAACATATCTCCAAAACCAAAACATTCAAAAAGAAAAACAAAAAGAATAAGTCATTGAGCAACCACCATCTACTTGCATGCCTCCTTTTCTTGAGAGACTACAAATTGATATAGGGGTAGAAAAACAGATATTGTTTCCCAATTATGATTTTCTAGATGAATTGAAGAATGTCTGTATCAAAATTCCTTTGCTACAAGCCATTAGAGAAATTCCAATTCTAGCCAAAATAATAAAGGAGTTGAGCATCAAAATACCAGGAAGAAAAGCAAAAGAAACAAAAAGAATTCACCTGGTAGGAAAGATAGCAGACATAATGATGGGGAAAATTGCCATGCAGAAATATGTGGATCCAGGGAGTCCAATTGTCAAGACACATATAAATGGAATTGAAATTCCAAATACATTGATTGACTTAGAGGTAGCAATAAACATCATTAGTAGACAAACTATAGAGCAGCTTAAACTTCCTAATCTTCTTTACACACCTACCTTACTGCAACTTGCAGATAGATCAGTAATCAAACCATATGGTGTGATAGAAGATATTTTAGTATCCTTAGATTCTTGGGAATATCTTGTTGATTTCATGATCTTAACTCCCAAGAATAATCTAGGAGGACACCCACTCATATTAGGAAGACCTTGGCTGGCCATAGCTGATGCTTTCATTAGTTGTAGATCTGGTGACATGTATCCTCCAACAAAATAAATCACAGAAATAGATGACAAGGAATGGATTGATGATGAAGATGATATTAAGCCTCTCTTTACTATTTCAGAAATTAGTGTAGATAGTCATTTTTTGAATACTTTGGAAAATTTTGAAACATCTTCAGAATATGATGATGCACAATTTCAAGAAAAATCTAATGTTGAATACTTGTCATCTAGGCAGATGTCTCTCTATTCTATGGAAGAGTTTGGTAGCTCTATGTTATAGACATATTTGGGCACTTCAACCACAATCTTATATGTCGATAAACTAGGGCTCTTCAACCCTTAAAAGTGTTGTTTCATACCCTAAACGATCATGGTCATCTGATTACATCATTCCCCAAAAGTTCCACCTAAAAAACCATCCAGAATTGGCCTAAACTGGACCATATTGACTGCTCCACTGTCAGGGTGCGATGCATACTAACTTCTACACTAGCCAGGTGTGATGCATACTGATAAGGCCTTCTGTAGGGTGCAATGAACAAGGATGGACAGATGTCCGAGACAGTTTTCTAAGTGGATGCTCAGGGAATATTCTAGAAACTTCCCCTGTGACAATTGCCTCTCTGAATTCGCCCAGGGATAAGTAAGATATCCAAGAAATCTCCAAGTGGAACCAAATGCAACAAGTGGAATGACATTAATCAAAACCCCAGAGATGACTCACACCCTTGTACACATCTATAAATGGATCCCTCATCTAAGAGATCCATAGGCTGGAATATTGTGAATTGCAAGGAAGTGTTGATAGTTTGTATTTGAGATAAGAGCATTGTATTGCTGGTGTGATCTTGCTATTTCATGAGGCGAAGAGGGATTGATGCTAGGAGGATGATGCTAGATCAGACAACTAGGTTGTAATTCTCCCTTCTATTTAATAAAGTTCTTCAAGTTTTCTTCCATATAATTGTGCACTTGTGAATTTTATTATTTGTGAATGCCAATGTATGTTCATTATACATCTGATTCTGTAGTGTTTATGTTACAGTAGATTAAGATGCTTTGATGGTTCTTTGCTACTATGTTTCTACAGGTACTCTTCAAGCGAGAGAAGTACGGGGAGGAGTTGCAAGCTCTGTCAAGGGGGAGAAAGATCGAGCAAAGGATTAAGTGGAAGTTCCAGGTTGGTCCTCTCATCCTTCTCTTATCTATTGTGCATAGAATAAATCATTGAATTACTTTGAACTGTTGTTTCTAGGGTAGGTGCAAAACCTAGAGGGCTAGTCGATCGAAAAGACATTAGTTTTCCCAAAAACAAAATGGCGACTCCACTGGGGATTGATTAGGTGTTTGTTTATTGTTGTCATTTATTTTATAAAATATAGACAAATCCTGAAGTTAGCCAGGTAGCCTTCAAACTTCTCTTGCTCTATAATTTCATAGTAGATAAATGCTGCTTCAGTCAATCTCTAGTTTAGTTAATGAATTGTACATTTGACTTACAAGCATTCTAGATCTCCTTTTGGTAGCTAGTAACCTCTAAATATCATTCCTCTGTACTTTTCTCTTTACTGTCCATCATAGCTCAGCTTAACTCACTAAAAACAACTGTAAATTTGAACCAAAACCCACTTCAGTTGTGCTCCCTCGCCCATCACACTCTCTGTCACTGTCAACTAGTATGCATCGCACCTCCCGAGTCTGTAAAGTGCAATGCATACTTGTTTCTGTGAAGCTCAGGTGTGATGACTGACTGAACCAATTTCCATTCTAGAAATTTGGGGTTTTTTGTCCTTGTTTTCAATTTTGTTTAGTCGTTTTTTGCTGCTTATGAACAGTACCTCATTACTGAAACCTGCTTGCATCACATAGGTCAGCCTCTATTGATTAGGATTAGTAAATGTTTTTATGTATTTGTCTATGATTTACAATCCTTTGTCGAAAAGTTGCTTAAATCGAACTGTCGCTTTGGGACAAAAAGTGTTGTATCTATCGTTTTGTGTCAAAAAGAGAAGTGTCGTAGATTATTACTTCCCTGGATAGTCAATTGAACTTTTTTACATGTATTTGATTTGATTTGTTGATATTCGAAGTGTCGAAATCATTTTCTATTTGAAATTGAAAAGTGTCGTTTAGTCTTCCTATCTATTTTGAAAAAGAAATTGTCGAAATGTCATTTTGAAAGAAATATTTCAGATCTTTACTACATTCGTTTTTCCTTTTTCTCATTTTTCACATTAAGGAGAATGAAAAAAAAATACGTGCATTTTAATTTGCATTTAGTTTCTGTGCAAAAAATGATTTAGGAAAATGCACTAGCGTGTGCTCTTTGCTCTTTGTTTGAAAGAATCGTAATTTTCTTTCCCTAGTAGCTAGGATTTTCATTGCTCAAAATAAACAACGATTGTTTATCATTATAGATTGAATTTTTAGGAATTTCAAATCTACATCACACGGTAAACCATTGAAAGGCAAACTTTAAACAAGATCAACTCTAAAATAAATCTCAATGAAACTAACAACACTTTGGAACCTAATGCAACACATCTAGAGGTCTAAGCTAGAGACGCGTTCCGGCGTCGTAAAAACTAGAAACTATCGTTTTCATCGAAGGTTGGGTGATTCCTCATCCTTGATATGACAGGTGCTAGCACGGACTTGTGCTCCCCATACCATCACATATATATTGGGAGACCACAATAGGCTTATATCCTTTATCCATAGGAAGCCGTGTCTGCCGCCTTATCAATCGCAAAGCACTGAACACAAAATCCGAGAAGGTTGACTGTCGTACATAAGTCCTTGGTAATTTCTCTTTAATTTATCACTAAGGTATATATTGCAGTTTTTCGATTTGTTTGGTAATCCCTCTGTCTAGATTTTCCAGCGTAGTCACTTTCATTCCTTTTCGACTCTTTAAAAGAAAAGGTCCATCTGAGCACTTGTCACTTCTGGCTCATTAAAAATAAAAGGGGACTAGAGTCATCTTTAGCTTTTTCATGACTCTTAAAAACTGAAAAAGAAAAGTTATGTCAAAGTGTCATTAAAAATAATTGAAATCGGAATAACATCCCCATTCCTTAGTTGATCTTAGGTTGAAACATATGGCGACAAATCTGAAGTCCACCAATCAAAGAATTCCTTTTGATGGGAATCCTCGTCCTTTTCCTTATTTCGGAAATATTGGTGCGCCTTATATAGCTACATTGTCCCTTCTTGGATTTACCATTGGCTTGCTAGTATGGTTGTTTTCAACCTCCTTGGCTCAAAATGTCATGATTCCTCCAACTAGACAAAATCAACCTCCAGTTGATCCTAAAGTTGACCCTTTGCCCTCTTCCTCGTTTGTTTCTTCCCCCCCTTCTTCCTCTTCGCTTGGTGAAGGTATTGGTACTAGAAACTAGGTGGCTAAGAAGAAGAAGAAAGGGAAGAAAAAGAAGAAGAAGCCAATTCAGTAAGGGGGCAACAAGACAACCATTGCTTTGAATGCAATATTTGATGAAAATCCGTCCGTTAAGCCTCACAAAGTCAAATTTCCTTGTATAATTTGTGCGGGTGACCACTTTTCTTGAGACTGCCCTTGTTTTCCTCGGATATTGAGAGAATGGTCTCCCCATTCACACCATCCTATGTCATCAAATTCTAAATATCATGTTGATAACACACCTTCAACTAGTGATAAAAAAGTTGATGGATAGATGAGAAAGAATAGGTTTCCATGTAGGTTATGTGAAGGGAACCATACCCTTCACCTTTGTCCTTTTTTGGATGAAGCCAAAAGAGTATTGGATAGCTATCCTACTTCGCCTTAGCAACTCCCATATGGATACAGGAAAATCTCCCCAAGTCCTTTACTAGTTGATGAACCAACTGACCAAAATCAACTGTCGGTTGAAACCACTCCCTTTGAAAGTGAATCCTATGAGTCTATACCCGACCAAAATCAACAGGTCGAGGTAAAAATTGACCCGATTTCACCTTTAGCTAATTGTACCTTTCCACCTACTCCAACAAGGTAGGAGGAAAATGATACTCCAACAAGGCAGGAGGAAAATCCTCCACTTCTCATAACTCAAGGGGTTAATTCTCTCATTCCTATAGTACCCCCTCCAAGTAGTCTAGTCACTTCTTTTGATTGGAATCGATTGGTGTTGAACACCATGAAAAATCTCTCAGTTGAAGGCCATTGATGTAAACCTGTCGCCGAAAGTGAGAAACTTGCCATTGAGGCATGCAAGCTTCAAAGTAATGGAAGGGGTTGTTCCTAGGTCGACTTCTTGGATAATGAGCTGATGTCGACAAGAAGTGACCCGTTGTAGGAGGGCCTTAATGAATCCTACATCTATGACACGGAACAGAGCAAATGATTTTGTGGAGATGAAAACGATCTAATGATACAGGGTTCAAGGTGGCGGTCATGAAAGAATGGAGCGTGAATGTATTGCAGCGGATGAGACACAAGTGAATTCTCTGAGAAACCTCTCTTGAACATACCAGCAAAACTGACAATGGATTGGCAGTGTTAACAAATATGGATGGTGTGACAGACCAATGGTGATATGACCGGTGAACGGAACAACCCAACCCGACTCAGACGGAGTGAAAGTGTCATGTTCAAGAGCGACTTGCTACCAATAAAGTTTCTTCAAGTTTTCTTCCCAATTTTCCCCAGTGATTGCTGACCAGTACCTATTTATTTTTTATCAAGCTTGAGGAGGATAACATATGCTTGTTCTATAATCCGCCCTTCGGGCGAACCTGTCGCTATCTTTTAACGAGCCTAGTGACAATGAAACTCGTTCTCGTCAATTTGGAAAAGTTTGTCGCTATTCGGTTTTAACGAGTTTAACGACAAAGAGAACTTGGTACTTTTCAATTTTAGAGAGTTTGAAAGGGACGGAAAGGAAACTTCAATGATTCGTTTTCGTCATATAATCCCTTAAGTCCGAAAAAGTATAAAATAATACAAAAGGGATGAATTCTCGATAGTTTTAACGAGCCGAACAAGACAAGCGCTTGATCTTTTTGTGTAATAATCCGCCAAGTCCAAAAAGATTAAAATCTAGAGGAGGGATAGCACTTCCTATGTCTTTAATGAGCTAGAGAGGCCAATCGCTCAACAATCTTTTCATATTTTACGAGTTAGGTGAAAAGAGCTTAAAGGAGACTCGTTTTTTGAGGAACGAGTGATAATTTTGGGTAGCAGCTGATTCCAGGTAAGGTTTGGAATTTTAAAATCATGGCTGATGTCACAAGGATAGCTAACAGAATCACTCGTCACAGATGTTCCTCAAAAAGGGTAAACAATCAAATGGAGTCATATGATCGGCCAAAAAACGGAATGGAGGTGATGATGAGAACACGACCAAGGCTCAAAAGCTGATGATAATGCATTCACAATGGCTATTTACCAGAAATTGGTTCATTTTTTAATGAGCTTAAACTCTGGGGGAAACGTTTGCTCATTGCTTAGGTTTAATTTTTAACGAGCTTGAACTTTGCGTAAAACTGCTCATGGCGGGTTTATTTTTTAACGAGCTTGAACCCTGCGGTAACACTGCTTGTGATAAGTTTGCATGCCACCAACATAATAACGCAAATCGAGGTGCATGCCCCCCAAGCTTCATTGCATTCAAAGAGGTGGTTGGAATGAAGGTTTACCTTCGAGATCTCTGAAAGACTCGATTTGGAAAGGGAGTTGTTTCATTTTTTAATGAGGTTGACACGGTAAAAGAACTATCCTCATGGTGACCTTTGATCACAACTCATAAGGGGTTATGAAGGAAAGAACTGGTTCCAATGCCCCCAATACATAATGTACAACATCACTAAATTGATCATCAGATGATGTAGCTATGGTAGGGCTTGGAGGCAGTGCCTCGCGATGATCCACACTATCAAAATGTTCTGAGTTCTTCTTCATTTTTGTTGATGTAGAAGATCTCATGGGACAGGTTTCCACTGTGGCCACTTCTGCCAGCTTACTCAGAGGTGGAAGGGAAAAAGTCATGGTTAAGGAAGGGTCTTTTAGGAGAGCTACTCTGATATTTTGAAGTGACTAAGAGCTTCCGTGGATCATCAGAATGCTTCCCGTAACTTGTGAACTGTTGGGGAGAAATGTTTGTTAGTCGACGATTGTGATTCCTCCTAGGAAGGGAAATGAAATATTTTTTAAGTACGTCGACACCACGGCAACCATAGCATGTATCTAGGGCCTTCCTAGTAGGATGTTGTAATCTAGGTTTCTGTCGATAACTTCAACATCAATTTCTACTGTTTTGCCCCCCAGTTTCACTTGAAAGTTACTTAAAATCCCATATGGAGTGTATGTTCGCCCATCAAATGCTTTTAGTGTCGTTGACGATTGCGACAAGGGTGGTGAGCCTAAAGTTTTCTAGCAACTCATTGACATAATACATATAGATGCCCCCACATCAATAATTGTTCGATGAACAGTTTTGTTGAGGGATTTCACTTGAATAAGGAAAGCTAGTTGTGCTGGGAATTGAGGGTCATATCCTTTATGATCAAAGGCCACAAGATTGGAATCCATTGGGTCAATCTCACCTATCGCTGATAATAAAGCCTGCTTTTGGGAGGGGCAATTTTGCAGTACCTGAAGTGTTGACATAGCGGATGGCGATTGGGCCAGATCCTCCACTATATTATAATGCTGTGTTGCTTTGGCACGAGGATTAAATGCCGATTTGTGTACTACTCCCTTCGGCGGCTTTATTGTTAGCTCAAGAATGATGGGTGGCACAACTTCGGTCGAAGTTGTTGTTGAACTACTAGGTTGATCTGTAGCCTTGTTGTTCGACATCTGCGGATTTCCGTAATCTTTATTCCTTGTCGATATAAAAGCATCATTTTTTTGTTTCGAAATGGAAAACATAAGCACTCAGGACGGGGAAGCATTATCGCTAGCAACCAGATTTGTTCCTGGGTTTGGAAACAGATCAGTCAATACCACTGAGGTTTTTGAATTCTTGAAGAATTTTTTAAGCTCAGCTTTATATAGACAATATCTTGTCCGATGATCCTCATCACCCGCCTCAGCTAGATCATGAAAAATATTGTGAAGATAATGTATTGTATTGTATCTTATTACAGGTTGCCTCCCAGCTCGAAAAAACTTCGGATCCTCATGGTAAAGAATTTAAACCGACATCAAAAGATTAACGACCTCATGCTTTAGGGGGCAACTATTATAGACATTTTTGGGCACTACAACCCTAATCATAAATGTCCAGGGGTCTCAAGTCCCTAAAAGTGTTGCTTCACTACCTAAAGGAACAAGGTCAGCTGATTACATTATCTCCCAAAAGTTCTCCACAGAAAACTGCTCAGAACTAGTCAAAACTAGGCCATACAGAATGCCTCGTACACACAGGAGGCGCGATGCATACTGAAAATTCCTTCTATAGGGTGAAATGGATGAGAATAGACAAGTGGCGGAGACAGTTTGCTAAGTGGATGATCAAGGAATCTTCTAGAAACTTCTCATATGACACTTGCCCCTAAGAATTCGCCCAAGGATGAGTAAGAGATCAATGAAATCTCCAAGTGGAGCCAAGAAATATCAGTGGAATGACACTAATCAAAAACCCAGAGCTGACTCACACCTCTGCAAATATCTATATATATATATCTCATCCCAGAGATCCGGAGGTTGGAGGCTAGAATCTTGTATCTTGTAGAGAAGTGATGTTGGTTTTCTGGTGTAACATCATAGTGTTGGGTGATCTAAGCTGTACTTGAGGTGAAGAAGGGCTTTCTTGCTGGAGGATGATGATGGGTCAGAACAATTGGTTGTAATCCTCTTGCTATTCTTGATATTAATAAAGCTATTCAAGTTTTCCTCCACATTCTTATATGTTTGATTATATATACATTTGTGTGGTCAATACATATCTGGTCCTATGTTGTTTATGACTATATATCTCTGTTCTTCGATAGTATTATGCTGCTTTGATTCCACAGGTGCTCTCTGAAGCTGTGTAGACAAAGAAGGAGTGGAAAAGTTCTATCGAGAAGGAGAGGAACCAGGCAAGGAACCAAGCGCAAGACAAAGGTTGGTGTCCTTTGTTCCCCTCTTGTCTATTTTTCATAAAGGAAATCGAAAGTAGTTTTAACTTGTTTGTTTCTAAGATAGCTACCAGTCTTAGTGGGAATAGCAGCTCTAAGTGGACACTATTCCCGGTAACAAGATGATGAGGGAAGAGCTTCATGAAGAGGACCATAGCATCAATATCATGACATGAAGTGGTATTGCAATGGGAGAAGATAAAGGAAAGCATCCAGAAACTGAAGGCTGGGTTCACAAGGCTGTTGAGAAGGAAATTTGATTTGATCTAAACCAGGATAAAGAAACATTTATGGAGGCTAAGAAGAAATTTTTTGAGGATTCTACGTTAGGAAATTAGGAGAAATCGACTAAAAACAATGAAGAGTAGGATGTGGATCCCTCAATATTGGATACTTTTCTAAAAACTTGTATGAAATTGTTACAGGATAGGAAGGTGGTGGAAGGGCTCCATGAGCTAACTGATAACTGTACGGGTAAAATCAAGACTCCTCCTGAACAATGTGTTGTGAGGAAATCGGGAAAATATAAGCAACGGACAGGGCACGAAATGAGGCTGACCACGTAGATTGGAGAATATGAAATGGATCAAGTCATCTTGGATTTGGGAGCTGATGCGAACGCGCTCCCAAAGAAGATGTGGGAAAGGATGAAGAAGCCTGCACTACAATGGTATCCTATACAAATATGCATGGTCAATTAACCGAAGATCATTCCTATGGGGCACCTGTATGGGGTAACAATAGACATTGAGGGAGCAAGCGCTCTGGCCGACTTTGAAGTAATTGAAATAGTCGATGAAATGAATCCTTACCCTATGCTATTAGGAATTTATTGGGCCTTCGGCATGGATGTGGTAATTAATCTTAAAAAACATATAATGACATTTGAAAGGAAGGCACTCCAGGTTATTGTCCCGTTGGATCCCATTGAAGGAGCACGCTACATTGAATCAGTCCGCAAATATGAAGAAGAAGACGATTTGGTTCAAATATACAAGATCACTACATGTGATGAAGATTTGATCAATCCCACTGCAAATGCGTGAATTACATGGTGTTGTAGCTCTTTTATTTTTGATAAGTTAACCATTAGTTAAAAAAATCAAAATGCCATAGAAAATAATGATAAGTTAGGATATGGACCAAAAAAATAAAATTGAAAATAAAAATGTTAATATTTATTATTATTTTAGGACCATATCATAAAAAATGATAGGGTAGTTTCTCTAAAAAAAGGAATGCAAATAAAAATGTTAGATAAAAAATAAAAGAAAATATTTTCTTTAGAAAAATTAATTAAGGCCGCTAGTTCAAACATGCCTTTAAAATTGTTGATTAGTTTAAAAATAATGTTTAAATCCTTAATCAGGGTTTAAATTATTATAATAAACATGATTGATTTGCAAATAGTCAATAAATATGATGTTGTCGTAAATGGTGGAAATGACACAAAGTCAAATCAAGTGCCGACTAACCACCGGGCACCTTTCAATGGATAGGATTCACTCCGCCCGAATCAACGACAGAGGAACTTTTGGGCCCCCATTCGGACGTTTCTCATAAATGCAAGGGGGTGGGGGGGGTCTGAAAAGAAGTTTTAATGGCTGCTATTTTTTTGCTACGTGGCATTCCAATAGTGTTTTATGCCCCCAAAGCTCAAAACCGAAAACCACCACACCCTCCCCTCCCCCTCCCGAAATCCCGCCAATGAATTTCCTCCATCCAACTGTTGACCTCGTTCCCAGGCCATGTCATAGACTCGTTATCCCTTCCTCCATTCATAATCATTCATGTCACTAGTCCATTATATCTCACCATTCGCCACTGACCACATTGCAAAGCCATTGCACCCTACGCTCTATTGAACCTCAAAACTTCTCTTTCCTTAGCAACTTTTCTCATCCCTTTTTCATTGTTTTTCCATGAAGAAATGCATTCATATCATCAATGACTAGTATACATTGCCTTAAGGAGGACATTTAGTGATTTACATGTTTTTATGTTTTGCTATTTGAATAAGTTTTTGTCTTTTAGCTACGGAACGTAGCCTATTCTGCAGCTAATCCGTTGTTCTGCAGCTACTCCCATGCTTTAACAGGTTCCAGGTGTCAGAAGGAGAAAATAACTACATGGGTAGCTTGGAAAACATCATGACATTGATCACGTCCTATTCACCTAGCCCAGGTCGACAAGGAAGATGGTACAAGACTCCGGTCAAAGGAGAAGTCAAACGTAGAGACCAAAGGCAACAGGACTCTGTTTCGTGGATAATCAACATGTTTCACAGTGATGGGAAGCATTATCCAAAACAAATTCCTAAACCCTCGGACTCCAATAGTCATCTATGCAACCGAATCCAACAACCATCATCTTGGATTTATGTCTCCAGCAATCGAGGAAGAAAATATCGTGTTCCTGACTGCTATGTGTTTTTGGTTGTAGCTTATTTTTCTCCATAAACAGTTCCATAATTTTCTGATAAATACTTGTGTAAAAAACTCAAAACCAGTTCAAATTTCCGCATGTATTAAGCTCAGACTACTGCTCTTTAATTTTGAAAAACTCATTTCCTATTTTTAATATGAAGACCACAAGTTTTATGGATATGTGAAAGAGTTTCTTGGAGTTTGATTAAGTGCGCATAACCTGATCAGTTGCAGAGGGCCCCTGCGCTGACTAAAGTTTTATCTCATTTTGTTTTATCTTTTCTAGTTAGTTGTAAATTCATCATTTCTCCCATAGTGTTCATAACCATTTTTTTCAGACTAACCTTCTTTATAATGCAGTCTTGATCATTTCTTACTAATGAAAAATAACTTCTTTCAGCGCAGAATAGATTCTCTTTGTTTAAATTTCTTTCAAGCTTTTATCAGTAGTTAGAAGTTGAATTCAGTAGTCTAGACTAGTTTGTTTCATTTGCTATTTCACTAGTCTTTAAGTTTTCAATTAGACTGATCAGTGCTATTACTATTCTTGCCATTTTATTACTATTTTAGTGACTCATGGTGTACATGAATGTTTCTAAAAATCCCTTTTAGTTGATAACTCATCTTAAACTAAGTGGTTGAATACTTCATTCATGCAATGAGTCTTTTCTATGTTTTTGCATTTATCTTCTCTTAGAATAATGAAGTACAAAATTCTTCAAAATGTCATCCCAAGGAGGATTGTCTTCCAAAATTGAGAGGCGGAGTAACTAAGTATCTCATTTTGTTTTGTTGCCATTTCACTTTCAGTTTTTCATTAAGTTTTGTTTCTGCAATAGAATAAACATTAGTTGTAATTTCACTTTAGTTTCAGTATTTCATTTATCTTCTTTTAGAATAATGAAGCACAAAATTCCTCGAAATGCCATCACAAGGAGGTTTTTCTCGCAAAATTGAGAGGCAGAGTAACTAAGTACTTCATTTAGATTAGACATTAGTTGCAATTTCGATTTCAGTTTTAGTACTTCATTTAGTTTGTTTCCACAATAAATTAGATATTAGTTGCAATTTTACTTTCAGTTTTAGTATTTCATTTAGTTTTGATAGATTAGACAATAGTTGCAATTTCACTTTCAGTTTTCAGTATTTCATTTAGTCTTTGTTTTTTGTAATTGAATAGACAACAATATTTTCTTTTTAGTTTGTAGCTCATGATTTGGAAATGATGATATGATTAGAAATAGAAACTCTATTTTCATTTCTTGATTAAACTTTGCTTCCAAATCTTACTTAACCTCTTTCAATTCTCATTTCTTTAGGTTCTTAGCAGTCTTTACAGAAGTTAGATTTAGGATTTTAACAGTTACATTGTAATCTATTAGGAACTAAAGGACCAAAAACCCCCAAAACAACATAAAACACAAAAACAATGAAGTAATAAGGGTTATCTAGCACAGATAGTGCACTACACTTTATCAGTTTACGATACCCGGATTGATAATTTATGTAGAGAAATTTAGGACACTAAATTGACCAAACATTTTGGCGTCGTTGCCAGGGAAGTTTAACTAGGTAGCCTTATCTCTTACATTCAAAAAAAAAATGACATGCATAGAGAAAGAGACTCTAGGAGTAGATTTATAGCTAGGGGCATAAGTTCAATTCGTGTAGCTCCACCTACTCCACAAAGGATAAGAAGAGACACAGCTCTGTCCCAAACTCATACTCCTAGCCATAGGACTCCTGGAATTCCAAAGGCAGAAATACAATCAATAGAATCTCTTACCTCATCTACCAAGGTAGTCTTAGGAGAGGAAAATTTCGAATCTCCAACAGTAGGAAGAGCTCTTTTTCACCTCCACAAGAGATCACATTATAGTTGAAAAATTAGGAACACCTGGTGAGGAAGAAGAAGTAGAACCACTCTCCATATTCCATTAATAGAAGAACCAGAGGAGGAGGAGGAAGTAACCTTGTAGGTTGAATCCCATACTCACTCTGAAGAAGCTATAATGGCAGAAGAAGAACAAGTTGGATAATTCTCACTATTTGGAGGAGGGGGTAGAGGAAGAGGTAGAGGAAATGATGGAGGAGGTAGAGGAAACAATGGAGGAGGTAGAGGAAATAGGGAAATAGATAATTCTTTTGGATTCCCTATAGTGGATGAGGAAACAAATGCCACAATGAAATACATCTCACCTTCTATCCTCCCTAACTTCCATGGGTTGAGAAGTGAGGATCCTGAAACATTCTTATTTGAGTTTGAAGTCTTTTGTAGAACCTATGACTATCTAGAGAACTCTCAAAAACTCAAATTGTTTCTTTCAAAACTAAAAGGATCTACTTTGAAATGGCTTATGGGGTTAGTTACTTAGTCCATAAGAACATGGAATGAAATGATAAAAATGTTTTTGGATAGGTACTTGGATTATTGCATGCCTACCAATCACAAAGATGAGGTGTTCAAAATGATGCAAAGAGAGGATGAAAACTTAGAAGATTTGATTGAGAGGTTTAACTATAATAATAAAAACCCCAACCATTACCAAACCCCAATAATAAAAACCCTCAGAATGCATACATGGTATAAAGACAACAATTTCCAACTTACATGATTACTCCTCTAGATCTTAATGATGTTCAACTAATATCTAGAAGGATACTAGAAAAGGAGAAACCTTCTATAGTTATTCAAGAACAAGACACTTCTGAGGAAGATTCTCTAAGAGTCAATAAAAGTGTTGAGGAAACATCTCTCCAAAACAAAAACATTCAAAAAGAAAAACAAAAAGAATCAGTCAATAAGCAACCACCATCTACATCCACACCTCCTTTTCTTGAGAGACTACAAATTGATATAGGGGTAGAAAAATAGATATTGTTGCCCAATTATGATTTTCTAGATGAATTGAAGAATGTCTGTATCAAAATTCCTTTGCTACAAGCCATTAGAGAAATTCCAATTCTAACCAAAATAATAAATGAGTTGAGGATCAAAATACTAGGAAGAAAAACAAAAGAAACAAAAAGAATTCACCTGGTAGGAAAGATAGTAGACATAATGATGGGGAAAATTGCCATGCAGAAATATGTGGATCCAGGGAGTCCAATTGTCAAGACACATATAAATGGAATTGAAATTCCAAATACATTGATTGACTTAGAGGTAGCAATAAACATCATGAGTAGACAAACTATAGAACAACTTAAACTTCCTAATCTTCTTTACACACCTACCTTACTGCAACTTGCAGATAGATTAGTAATCAAACCATATGGTGTGCTAGAAGATATTTCAGTATCCTTAGATTCTTGGGAATATCCTATTGATTTCATGATCTTAACTCCCAAGAATAATCTAGGAGGACACCCACTCATATTAGGAAGACCTTGGCTGGCCATAGCTGATGCTTTCATTAGTTGTAGATCTGGTGACATGTATCCTCCTGTTGAAGCCCCGAAAATCGGGTCGACAACAAGGGGGATACCCACCTGGTCCGGACCTTGGTTGGCAGCTCCTTATCCATTTGGTATAGCGGGTCCGACTGGGGATAATGGGACCAGTTTCCCAATCTAAAGGGTGTCTGTGTGTGTGTAGAGTTGAATGATGCTGATCTAAGAGTGCTGAAAGCTAATTTAATTCAGATTCTTAAACTAGCTCTATGCTATTGTAATCTAATGAGAAACAACACATCTAATCTACGCTAACCCGGGGTGTATTTCTTCTATTATGCGATCTAAAGAGATTTCAAACAATAACTGGTAATAAAGATCAT
>APFE031047009.1:113878-152763 GCA_000404065.3 Pinus taeda | reverse complement strand
ACATCTCTGTTGCAGGCAGTGTCTGTATACAAGGGCGCCATCTCCTTTGTCTTTTCCTTCGCCTCAGAGCCTTGAGCTTTATTTTTCTTTCCCATTTGCTCCTGCGTTTGGCTTTGAATCGTCTTAGCTCTTCGTTCCTGCAGATTACGAGTGAAGTGGAAATGACTGATTAAGAAAGGTGATGGGAGAGTTTTAAATGCAACAGATATATCAAATATGCCACTTTACGTGAAGTAATTCTTTACAAAAGCACGCGTCTTCATTTCATTTAATAACTGACAACTAATTCATTTACTATCATTAAAATCGCATGATCTTGAGTCAGATTATGGTAAGTGGATTTTCTTTGAATGGCGTACCCGAAGGATTCGTGATAAAGTGATTTATGATTTGCTTACGTAACATCGCAGATCGCGCCATCGCAAATCGCACCATCGCAGATTGCACAATCCAGCGATCACAACATCGTAGGTCGCAGAAGTTTGATGTTTGCTAAATCTTGCCAGTTCATTTCTACGATATGCGATCAGTGTTATCGCAGATCGGTAAATCTTGAAGTTTTTCCTTATGAGTATTACTCCATTGCGATGCGATGTTATGCTTAACACGAGGGTCTTGCGCATACTGATATTATAGAGAAATGGAGGAATTTCCTATCTTTTTTGCAACGCAATTTTAAAGATATTTCCCTTATCGTAGACTTAGGTTAAAAATATTCAAAATACCTTTCTAAGCTTACGATGGTAACCTTATTTTGAAGAAAGGAAAAACTTGCTTTTTTTCTTTAAAAATTTAACTAAGGGTCCCCATTCATTTAGTATTTTGGACAACACTTAAATGAACAAGGGGGGGGTGTTGCTGGCCACAACACCTCCAACAAAATAAATCACAGAAATAGATGACAAGGAATGGATTGATGATGAAGATGATATTAAGTCTCTCTTTACTATTTCAAAAATTAGTGAAGATAGTCATTTTTTGAATACTTTGGAAAATTTTGAAACATCTTCAGAATATGATCATGCACAATTTCAAGAAAAATCTAATGTTGAATACTTGTCATCTAGGCAGATGTCTCTCTATTCTATGGAAGAGTTTGGTAGGTCTATGTTATAGACATATTTGGGCACTTCAACCACAATCTTATCTATAAATAAACTAGGGCTCTTCAACCCCTAAAAGTGTTGTTTCATACCCTAAAAGATCATGGTCATCTGATTACATCATTCCCCAAAAGTTCCACCTAAAAAACCATCCAGAATTGGCCTAAACTGGACCATATTGACTGCTCCACTGTCAGGGTGCGATGCATACTAACTTCTACACTAGCCAGGTGTGATGCATACTGATAAGGCCTTCTGTAGGGTGCAATGATCGAGGATGGATAGATGTCCGAGACAGTTTGCTAAGTGGATGCTCAGGGAATCTTCTAGAAACTTCTCCTATGACACTTGCCTCTTCGAATTCGCCCAGGGATAAGTAAGAGATCCAAGAAATCTCCAAGTGGAACCAAATGCAACAAGTGGAATGACACTAATCAAAACCCCAGAGATGACTCACACCCTTGCACACATATATAAATGGATCCCTCATCTAAGAGATCCAGAGGCTGGAATATTGTGAATTGCAAGGAAGTGCTGATAGTTTGTATTTGAGATAAGAGCATTGTATTGCTGGTGTGATCTTGCTATTTCATGAGGTGAAGAGGGACTGATGCTAGGAGGATGATGCTAGATCAGACAACTAGGTTGTAATTCTCCCTTCTATTTAATAAAGTTCTTCAAGTTTTCTTCCATATAATTGTGCACTTGTGAATGTTATTATTTGTGAATCCCAATGTATGTTCATTATACATATGATTTTGTAGTGTTTATGTTACAATAGATTAAGATGCTTTGATGGTTCTTTGCTACTATGTTTCTACAGGTACTCTTCAAGCGGGATAAGTACGGAGAGGAGTTGCAAGCTTTGTCAAGGGGGAGAAAGATCGAGCAAACGATTAAGTGGAAGTTCCAGGTTGGTCCTCTCATCCTTCTCTTATCTATTGTGCATAGAATAAATCGTTGAATTACTTTGAACTGTTGTTTCTAGGGTAGGTGCCAAACCTAGAGGGCTAGTCGATCGAAAAGACACTAGTTTTCCCAAAAACAAAATGGCGACTCCGCTGGGGATTGATTAGCTGTTTGTTTATTGTTGTCGTTTATTTTATAAACTATAGATAGAGCCTGAAGTTAGCTAGGTAGCCTTCGAACTGCTCTTGCTCTATAATTTCATAGTAGATAAACGCTCCTTCAGTCAATCTTTAGTTTAGTTTATGAATTAAACATTTGACTTACAAGCATTCTAGATCCCCTTTCGGTAGCTAGTAACCTCTGAAGATCATTCCTCTGTACTTTTCTCTTTACTGTCCATCATAGCTCAGCTTAACTCACTAAAAACAACTGCAAATTTGAACCAAAACCCACTTCAGTTGCGCTCCCTGGCCCATCGCACTCTCTGTCACTGTCAACCAATATGAATTGCACCTCCCGAGTCTGTAAAGTGCGATGCATCCTTGTTTCTGTGAAGCTCAGGTGCGATGACTGACTGAACCAATTTCCATTCTAGAAATTTGGGGTTTTTTGTCCTTGTTTTCAATTTTGTTTAGTCGTTTTTTGTTGCTTATGAACAGTACCTCATTACTGAAACCTGTTTGCATCGCATAGGTCAGCCTCTATTGATTAGGATTAGTAAATGTTTTTATGTATTTTTCTATGATTTATTATCCTTTGTCGGCAGGTTGCTTAAATCGAACTGTCGCTTTGGTACAAAAAGTGTCGTAACTATCGTTTTGTGTCAAAAAGAGAAGTGTCGTAGATTATTCCTTCCTTGGATAGTCAATTGAACTTTTTTACATGTATTTGATTTGATTTGTTGATATTCGAAGTGTCGAAAGCATTTTCTATTTGAAATTGAAAAGTGTCGTTTAGTCTTCCTATCTATTTTGAAAAAGAAATTGTCGAAATGTCATTTTGAAAGAAATATTTCAGATCTTTACTACATTTGTTTTTCCTTTTTCGCATTTTTCACATTAAGGAGAACAAAAAAAAAAAACTTGCATTTTAATTTGCATTTAGTTTCTGTGCAAAAAATGATTTAGGAAAATGCACTAGCGTGTGCTCTTTGCTCTTTGTTTGAAATAATCGTAATTTTCTTTCCCTAGTAGCTAGGATTTTCATTGCTCAAAATAAACAACGATTGTTTATCATTATAGATTGCATTTTTACGAATTTCAAATCTACATCACGCGGTAAACCATTGAAAGGCAAACTTTAAACAAGATCAACTCTAAAATAAATCTCAATGAAACTAACAACTCTTTGGAACCTAATGCAACACATCTAGAGGTCTAAGCTAGAGACGCGTTCCGACGTCCTAAAAACTAGTAACTATCATTTTCATTGAAGGTTGGGTGATTCCTCATCCTTGATATGACAGGTGCTAGCATAGACTTGTGCTCCCCATACCATCACCTATATATTGGGAGACCACAATAGGCTTATATCCTTTATCCATAGGAAGCCGTGTCTGCCACCTTATCAATCGCAAAGCACTGAACACAGCATTCAGGAAGGTTGACTGCCATACATAAGTCCTTGGTAATTTCTCTTTAATTTATCACCAAGGTATATATTGCAGTTTTGCGATTGGTTTGGTAATCCCTCTGTCTAGATTTTCCAGCGTAGTCACTTTCATTCCTTTCCGACTCTTTAAAAGAAAAGGTCCATCTGAGCACTTGTCACTTCTGGCTCCTTAAAAATCAAAGGGGACTAGAGTCATCTTTAGCTTTTTCTTGACTCGTAAAAAATGAAAAAGCAAAGTTATGTCAAAGCATCATTAAAATTAATTGAAATCAGAATAACATCCCCATTCCTTAGTTGATCTTAGGTTGAAACATATGGTGACAAATCCAGAGTCCACCAATCAAAGAATTCCTTTTGATGGGAATCCTCATCCTTTTCCTTCTTTCGGAAATATTGGTGCGCCTTATATGGCTACATTGTCCCTTCTTGGATTTACCATTGGCTTGCCAGTATGGCTGTTTTCAACCTCCTTGGCTCAAAATGTCGTGATTCCTCCAACTAGACAAAATCAACCTCCATTTGATCCTAAAGTTGACCCTTTGCCCTCTTCCTCGTTTTTTTCTTCCCCCCCTTCTTCCTCTTCGCTTGGTGAAAGTATTGGTACTAGAAACCAGGTGGCTAAGAAGAAGAAGAAAGGGAAGAAAAAGAAGAAGAAGCCAATTCAGCAAGGGGGCAACAAGACAACCATTGCTCTGAATGCAACATTTGATGAAAATCCATCCGTTAAGCCTCACAAAGTCAAATTTCCTTGTGTAATTTGTGCGGGTGACCACTTTTCTCGAGATTGCCCTTGTTTTCCTCGAATATTGAGAGAATGGTCTCCCCGTTCACACCATCCTATGTCATCAACTTCTAAAGGTCATGTTGATAACACACCTTCAACTAGTGATAAAAAAGTTCATGGATAGATGAGAAAGAATAGGTTTCCATGTAGGTTATGTGAAGGGAACCATACCCTTCACCTTTGTCCTTTTTTGGATGAAGCCAAAAGAGTATTGGATAGCTATCCTACTTCACCTTAGCAGCTCCCATCTGGCTACAGGAAGCTCTCCCCAAGTCCTTTACTAGTTGATGAACTGACTGACCAAAATCAACCGTCGGTTGAAACCACTCCCTTTGAAAGTGAATCCTATGAGTCTATACCCCGATTTCACCTTTAGTTGATCGTACCTTTCCCGAAGAGAGTGAAAATGATACCACTCAAGTTCTTTTTGTTACCTCAGATTCAAATGAGCTTAGGGGTAGTCCACCTATTCCAACAAGGCAGGAGGAAAATCCTCCACTTCTCATAACTCAAGGGGTTAATTCTCTCATTCCTACAATACCCCCTCCAAGTAGTCTAGTCACTTCCTTTGATTGGAATCGACTGGCAGGATCCTGCCTTCCTTCCTATGTGCCTTTCCAAATCATAGTACAAGTCTGTAAAATGATTGTACTTGGCACTATTATAGACGAGGGTGCATCAGTGAGTATCCTTTCCTCAATTTCTTGGCAAGCACTCGGTTTGCTACCGCTTGTTCCTGTTACACAGAATTTGTTGGGCTTTAACAGAGGAACCAGTCAACCATTAGGAATCCTCCCTTAGCTACCTATTACTTTGGGAGGGAAAACTGTTTATATGAATGTGATGGTAGTCCCAGGACCTTTAGATTACAATGTGCTTCTTGGGTGTGACTATGTTTATCACATGGGAGCTATTGTTTCAACACTCTTTTGAGTGATTTGTTTCCCGCATGAAGGCAAGATTGTCACCGTTGATCAGCTTTCATTTCCCGGTCCAAATATAGCTCCTAGTGAACCATCATCCCTAAATAGTCCATTTATACAAATGGTATCATCCCCACCATGGGTTAATTATGTGACAACCTGTTCCATACCTACATCGACTCACGATGAATTCAGTGATGTTGTACACCATGTGCTGGGGGAATTGGAACCAGATTTCTCCTTCATGACCTCTTATGAGTTGTGATCAGGTAGTCCAAGGATAGTTCGTTTGTCTTGTGTCAACCTCATTAAAAAAAATGAAACCAAGGGTCTCTGAGCATAATTCCTTATCTTGTTTCAAGCTCATTTAGCAATGAAACAAGGTCCCAAGTTTAAAGTCCAGTCTCTGTTTAGATCTTGTAAAATCCTAGTTAAGTCTTTCAATGGATCTCGTAAGAGAACCTTCATTCCATCCACCTGATAACCATGACTAGTTTGGTGAATGTAACGAAGCTTAGGGTGCATGCACCCTTGTCTATTCTGCGGACGAACCCAGTTGAAAAGATAGGTTTCCCTGTAGGTTATGTGATTAGTCTGACACACCATTCACCTTTGTCTATTCTGTGGACGAAGCCAAGGAAGTGTTTTGTCTATTTTGTGGATGAAACCATCCTACCATATGAGTTTCCCTGTTGGTTATGTGATTAGTCCGAGACACCATTCACCTTTGTCTATTCTGCAAACAAAGCCAAGGAAGTGTTTTATCTATTCCATGGACGAAACCATCCTACATAACTACAGTAGTTCCCATATGGTTACAGAATACTCTCCTTTTCATCATGCTAAGGGGCATGCAAACCTTTTTCAATTTCATTTTTTAGCTTTTTAGCTTTTTAGTTTTGTCCTTTCTAGATTTTTCTTTTCTAGCTTTTTCAATTTTGTCATTTCTAGCTTGTGTAAAAAAAGAAATTGACACCAAGCATATATTACCCAATGGTTCAAGCTCGTTAAAAAATGAGCCTACCTCTGAACATAGTTCCCCCACGGTTCAAGCTCGTTAAAAAATGAACCCACCTTGGGTAGTTAACCTTTGTGATTGCCACGACTATCAGCCTTTTGAGCCTTGGTTGTGTACCTCCCATCACCTCCATTATTTTGGCTGATCATATGTTTCCACTTTGTTGTTTACCCTTTTTTGAGGAACAACTGTGACGAGTGGTCTTGTTGGCCAACCTTTTCCCATAAGCGACCATGCTTTGAGAAGTTCCAAGCTTACTCGGAACCGGTTGCTACCTTATACACCACTCGTTCCTAAAAAACGAGTCTCCTTTAAACTCTTTTCAAACTCGTTAAATATGAAAATATTGTCGAGAAATTGACCTTTCCCGCTCGTTAAAGTGATTGGAAGTGTCATCCCTCTTGTACATTTTAATATTTTTCAGACTAGAGGGATTATCTCACGAAAAAGTTCGAGCGCTTGTCTTTTTTGACTCATTAAAGTGATTGGAAAAGTCATCCCTTTTGTATTATTTTATCCTTTCTCAGACTTAAGGGATTATGCTACGAGAAAAAGCTACTGGAGTTTACTTTTCATCCCTTTTTAAACTCTCTAAACATGAAAAGGACTGAGTTATCCTTGTCGTTAAACTCGTTAAAACAATAGCGACAAACTCGTCCATTCTAGACAAGACAAAGTTTATTTTTCGTCCTTTTTCAAACTCTCTAAACATGACAAGACCGAGTTTCACTATCGCTAGATAGGTTTTCCCAAAGGGAAAATTATAGAACAAACATATGTTATCCTCCTCAAGCTTGCCAAAAATAAAGAGGTACTGGTCAGCAATAACTGGGGAGAAAGCGAAGGAAACTTGAAGAAATTTATGGTAGTAGGTCACTCTTGAACATGACACTTTCACTCTATCACCATTATTGAGCCAGGTTGGGTTATTTCGTTCACCGGTCATCTCACCATTGGTCTTTCACACCATCCATCTTTGGGGGTTAACGCTACCAATCTATCTCAGTGTCATCGATATGTTCAAGAGAAGTCATTTAGTTGAGAAACCATAAACCCAATTAATGCCTCATCCACTGCAATACCTTCAGCCTCCATTTTTCATGACCGCCATTCCTGAACCTTGTGTCGTCAAATCGTTTTCACCTCTAGAAATCATTTGCTTCGTTTCGTGTCATAGATGTGGGATACATTAGGGCCCTCCTACGATGGGTCACTTCTTGTCGACATCAACACATTATCCAAGAAGTTGACTTAGAAACAACCCTTTTAGTACTTTGAAGCTTGCATGCCTCAATGGCAAGTTTCTCACTTCTGGCGACAGGTTGACATCAATGGCCTTCAACCGAAATATTTTGCGTGGTGTTCGACATTGGATCATATATTCACACCACGTGAATTGTATTGTAGTACCTTGAGGGTCATCATCATTATCGGTGATTACTCTCATGTCTGTTAACAACTCACATTATTAGCTGGTAATCAAGCGATGTCGTTCCATGTTCAACTTTAGAACATCTTTTCACATGGATCAACTTGTACATTGGGCGAAGATTGAATGAGTTTTGAAGACCCTGGATCTAGTTTCATCCATCCAGGATGCAATATATTCAGTGATATAAAGACATCAAATGTACACATAAGCTGCACAGATGGTCATCTAGACCAAGGGTGATGACTCTACAACTGAAGAATCACCAGTCTGCATATGTAGACGAATATCTATTTTATGGACAAGAAATTAATTTATAAAAGTTGAGCATGGGAATGCCCGCCTCAGTTAGATCATGAAAATTATATTATGATGATGTATTTTATTATATCTTATATAGGTCACCTTCCAGTTCGAAACCTCAGATCCTCATGATAAAGCATTTCACCCGACATCAAGATTTATGACTTCATGCTTTAGGGGGCAACTGTTATAGACATATTTGGGCACTTCAACCCCAATATTATATGTCGATAAAGTAGGGCTCTTCAACCCCTAAAAGTGTTGTTTCATACCCTAAAAGATCATGGTCATCTGATTACATCATTCCCCAAAAGTTCCACCCAAAAAACCATCCAGAATTGGCTTAAACAAGATCGTACTGACTGCTCCATAGTTAGGGTGCGATACATACTAAATTCTACACTAGCCAGGTGTGATGCATACTGATAAGGCCTTCTGTAGGGTGCGATGAGCGAGGATGGAAAAATGTCCGAGACAGTTTGCTAAGTGGATACTCAGGGAATCTTCTAGAAACTTCTCCTATGACACTTGCCTCTTTGAATTCACTCAGGGATGAGTAAGAGATCCAAGAAATCTCCAAGTGGAACCAAATGCAACAAGTGGAATGAAACTAATCAAAACCCCAAAGATAACTCACACCCTTGCACACATTTATAAATGGATCCCTCATCTAAGAGAACCAGAGGTTGGAATATTGTGAATTGCAAGGAAGTGTTGATAGTTTGTATTTGAGATAAGAGCATTGTATTTTTGGTGTGATCTTGCTATTTCATGAGGTGAAGAGGGATTGATGCTGGGAGGATGATGTTGGATCAGACAACTGGGTTATAATTCTCCCTTCTATTTAATAAATTTCTTCAAGTTTTCTTCCATATAATTGTGCACTTGTGAATGTTATTATTTGTGAATGCCAATGTATGTTCATTATACATCTGATTCTGTAGTGTTTATGTTACAATATATCAAGATGCTTTTATGGTTCTTTACTACTGTGTTTCTACAGGTACTCTTCAAGCGAGATAAGTATGGAGAGGAGTTGCAAGCTCTGTCAAGGGGGAGAAAGATCGAGCAAAGGATTAAGCAGAAGTTTCAGGTTGGTCCTCTCATCCTTCTCTTATCTATTGTGCATAGAATAAATCATTGAATTACTTTGAACTATTGTTTCTAGGGTAGCTGCCAAACCTAGAGGGATAGTTGATCGAAAAGACATCAATTTTCCCAAAAACACTCTACAATTGAAATTTTTCTAGGTAGGACATTGAACATAAACAAAAACTTGGAGAAACTACAACAAGAAGAGCTAATCAAAACGTTACAAAAACATTCTACTGCATTTGCATGGGAATACACCAACATGAAAGGCATTGATCCTAGGACTTGTATCCATCATATCTATATTGAGGAAAACAATAGACCTATCAGACAACCTCAGAGAAGGATGAATCCAAATCTTAGGGATATTGTAAAAGAAGAGTTCCAAAAATTACTGAATTTAAACTTAATTTACCCAATTTCAGGTAGCCAATTGGTTTTTCCTTTGGTAATTGTGCCTAAAAAGAATGGTAAATGGAGGGTGTGCATTGATTACCGAGAATTGAATAAAGCAACCCTTAAAGGTCATTTTCCTTTGCCCTTTATAGATCAAGTGTTAGATACATTAGCAGGTAAGAAATATTTCTCATTTCTGGATGGTTTTAGTGGTTATATCAAATTTAGGTAGCACCTAAGGATCAGGATAAAACCACATTTACTTGTCCATGGGGAACTTTAGCCTACCAAGTACTTCCTTTTGGGTTATGTAATGCACCTGCAACATTCCAAAGAGCAGTACTAGGAATTTTTTCTGATATAATACATGATTGTGTAGAGGTATAAATGCATGATTTTATAGTCTATGGAAACACATTTGAAGAAGCTTTGGAAAATTTGGAAAAATATCTTAAAAGATGTAAAGAAACAACCCTTTCACTAAGCCATGAAAAATGTTTTATGTTATTTACAGAAGGTATTGTTTTAGGACATCACATTTCGGGAGATGGGATTAAAGTTGACGAATCTAAATTTGAATTCATCTCTAAGTTATCAGTTCCAAATTTCCAAAATGATTTTAGAAGTTTTCTAGAATTTATAGGATACTATAGAAGATTTATAGAAAAATTTACTAAAATAGCATCTCCACTCTTCAAATTGCTTACAAAATATTGTGAATTCAGGTGGAATCCTGATTGCCAATTAGCATTTGAAACCTTGAAAGCAAAAATTTCTGAAGCACCTATTTGAAGAGGTCCAAATTGAAAACTTCCTTTCCATATTTCCACAGATGCTTCAGATACAACTCTGGGAGCTGTATTGGGACAAAACGATTTGATTCCTTATGCCATTTACTATACAAGTAAGAATTTGACTCCCACTGAGTTGAATTATATTGTGACTGAAAAAGAATTCTTAGTTGTTGTTCACGTAATTAACAAGTTCAGACATTATATAACAGGCTATCAAATCCTTGTTCATACAGATCACTCTACAATTATATATTTGATGAATAAACCTATTACTAATGGCAGAGTTACAAGATGGCTTTTACTTTTGCAAGAATTCAACATTACTGTGCTAGATAGACCTGAAAAACAAAACAAAATTGTTGATTTCTTGTCCAGGATTCAAAATATCAAAAAATATTCTCCAATTGAAGACAAGTTTCCTGATGAATATCTTTTTGCAGTAACTACTCAAACTCCTTGGTTTGTAAATGTTGCTAATTACTTGGTTACATGGAAGTTACCTTCACATTTTCTTCCTAGAGAGAAAAGAAAGATTATTCAAGAAAGTGCAAGATATTCATGGATCACTAACGAATTGTATAAAACAAGGCTAGATCTTATGATCAGAAAGTGTGTTAGGGAAGATGAAATGCCTGATATTCTCAAATCATGTCATGATGAGCCATGTGGTGACACGTTGCTGACAAGAAGAAAGCCTATAAAATCCTTTCTTTAGGATATTATTGGCCATCCATCTTCAAAGGTGCTAAAGAATATGTGAGGAGGTGTGACAACTGCAAAGGGTAGGGAAACCTGCTCCCTCAAATGAAATTCCATTACAAACTCAGGTACTTATCGAACCCTTTGAAAAATGGGCTTTAGAATTTATTGGACAAATTAATCCTCCATCTAAGCTGAAAAAGTATATATTAGTATGCATTGATTATGTCACCAAATGGGTAGAAGCCAAAGCATTACCTTTTGCTAACGAAAAATCTGTAGTTAATTTTATTTTTGAGGACATCTTCACTCGTTTTGGTGTTCCAAGAGAAATTGTGATAGATCAGGGATCTCAATTCACATCCAACATGGTGGAAAGGCTTGTGGAGGAATACAAGATCAAGAATAGGAAATCCACTCCCTATCATCCACAAGCAAATGGTTAAGTGGAGTCTACAAATAAAGTGATTGAAGGAATCCTCACCAAGATTGTGCATCTACATAGAAGAGATTGGGCAGAAAGGCTTCCTGAAGCCTTATGGGCCTATAGAACTACATGGAGGAACACAATGGGACATACACCCTATGAACTTGTTTATGGGAAACAAGTCATGTTCCCTATAGAGTTCCAAATCATAACTTTCAAGATGGAAATCCAGTTGGGGATGGAATTATCAAAGGCTCAAAAACATAGGCTGGAGCAATTAAATGAACTTGATGAAATCAGACAAGAGGCAGTTCAAAGGACTGGTATAGTCCAACAACAAAGGGCTAAATGGCATGACAAATACATCAAGGACAAGAAGTTTCAAGAGGGAGATTGGGCACTATTATTTGATTCAAAGTTTAAAGATTTTCAAGGGAAGTTTCAAAATCATGGGCTTGGGCCATATGAGATTGAAAAAGTCTTTAGTAATGGAACAATGAGGATTAGAACAATAGATGAAATTCAAACTCCTGTTCTTGTGAATGGTCATAGATTGAAAATATATCAAAAACCAATTTCAAAGGAGGAGTTCATCAAGATCTTCCAGAACAATTCTGAAATGAAGTTAGTGAAGAAGAATCCTTCTTCTCCACCAACTTAGTTTTTTATTTTTCCTATTAAAAAAAAAATATAAATAAAAATAATAATATATAAAAATAAATTGTATAAGGTTGAAAACTGATCACTGATTGGCATGCTTATACAGAAAATACAGGGTCAAAATCAAAATTTTCTGACACCCTATCTTTTCCATTTCCTTTCTATCATAAGTGGTGACAAAAAGCCACAGTCACTCTATATTCTGCAAAATTCATTATCTCATATCACTTCACTATGTTTCATTCTTACAGTTTCACTTCATTCATTGCCATGCTTCACCAATAATTTTTTCCTTCTTCAATATTTCTTCCATTTCCATTTTTATTTATCATCATGTCTTATATCTCATTTTATTTTCACTTACACAGCCATTACCATTTCATTCATTCATAAGCCATATTTTACTTTTTGTTTCACGTTCTGCAACTATCTCATGTTCTGTAACTGATACCGTTTCGCAGCTGATCCTGTTTTGCAACTAATTTGATTACGTAGCAACAATTTGTTTATCAGTCCAAGCCCAAGTATCCAGTTCATAATAAAATCTTGTATGTAGGTAATTGAGAAAAAAAATCAACTTTGAAGACCAATCATGCCTAAAGTACCTGTGGAGCAAAAATAAAAATATTAGCATGCTGAAAGTAAAGGTTCCAAAAGGTAAATACAAAAATTTATTTCAAAAAGCAATTTAAAAACATAAGCTTGCATAATATGTATCATCACATGACTCCTTGATTAACCATAATTTGATTTGACCGCCACGATGTCTCTTCCATATCTTCTACCTCTAATGACAAACGGTTCAATGATTCCTTCATAAATGATCTCCGCTTCAAACTCCATAACTTGTACTTAATCGGACCTCTACAACTACACCTATTAATAGTCAGATTAATGACGTGACCTACCTATATACGAATCTTCAAACCTTGACTGTTTATTTATTACATGTTAACTCTTAAGTTTTTCTCTCATATTTACGCAACCACTTTGTGTATAAGTTCACTCTGTTTCCATATATTTCATATATATAGTCATTCAGTTTCCATATTTACAGTCATTTTATTTATATATACCCTGTCATCTTGTTTCCACATCCATAATCATTATACCCATTTACTGCATTACCATATACGCAATCATTCCATTTCTTAGCCAGTGAGAGTAGTTTTGAAGGGTAACCGAGAACAGAGGTTATAGGGCTTATTGTTAGAACTGAGCCTGTAGGGGTAAAATACATGGAGGGATATCTGCAGCTTAAGGGGATGTTACATAAGGTTGGGTGGTTGTGTTTTATTGAAAAATTTGACGGTTACTACAAAGAAATCACTAAATCCTTTGCAAGATCCTTTGATGGTACCGAAGTGGAAATTGGGGACATCAAATTTGCAGTTATGGAGTCCTTCATAGCAGAAGCAACAGAACTCCCAAGGCTAGAAGAAATATGGTTAAAAAACAAAGAGTTTCATGATGAATCTTGGAAGGTAATTCTTAAAAACCTAGGTATGGATATTTCAGTATTTAGAAAAGGGATTCCAATCTCAGCACTCAAAAACAAATGGAGTAGCATGTTGTTAATACTGCAAAAATTCATTACATGTGAAGGAAGGTTTGGATCTATGTATGTTTATCATATAAGATTGTTAATGAATTTTCTAGAGAATGGAACCCTCAATCTTCCCTTTTTCCTTTTGAATAGTCTAAGAAGAATGGCAATCAATGTACAATAGAAAGTTGAATCAATAGAAACAACTTTATATCACCATGGATTAGTGAAGATTTTAGCTGAATTTCATTTGAGAAGTGTAGTGTTGAAAAGTGTGCAGCAAGAAATGCTAAATTTAGAATGTGCTACAAATAGCATGTCTAAAAATAGTAGTTTGGCCAGTGAAGTCATTGGCCACATTGGGTACCTCACTGGCCACATTGGGTGAGAGGTGAAACTGCTAAAAATAGAAAGTTCTAAAATAGCATTTCTGGGTCCCTTCCTATTTATAGCAGTCCCTAGTCTATCTATAGGAAGTAAAATTAATTTTGGTCTTAACAGGAGTTGGAAATATTAATTAATTAATCTCCATGAGTTAATTAATTATGAAAAATTAAACTTGAAGTCTTTATGAGATCATGCAATTATTTTCTCCCTTGATTTAGGAATTTATCCCTTGATTAAATGAGATAAGGTTCAGTTCTATAATGAGAGAATCAGTTGACCTAGTTTTAACTAGTCAAGTCTAGTTAGATTATTTTAACAAGTTGTTAAAATAATAAAATATAGTTTGTTAATGCTTGCATGCATGTGAAAAATATTATTTTAGATAACTGAGGATTCACTCATGGATAACTATTGCATATCAGTTCTTTCAATGACCCAGTTGAGATCAGATGTGGGACAATGTACTATCAGATACTTAACTATTTCTAGTAAGTAGTTTTTGCATGGTTGAGGAACTAGTGTTCTCAAGGAATACGTAGTTGGACCATTGGTTGTTTTTAGTATGTTGGAATTAGTAGCACATGCTTTTGCTATTATTTCCTAAGCTAACTATGTAAGGACCATAGGGAAAGCCTATATAAATAGGGCTTGGGTGGTTCATGAGACATATCTTCATATCTTCATAGTTCATTGAGAACTGAATAGCTTGAGAGCTAATTCTTCTTGTATTGTGAAGAGGATTTCCACTTGATTGATAATACATGGTTGGGGTTTTATGCTGGTGCTTTCCCCAGGATATATCTTATCTTATGTGTGATTAATTCTCTTGATCAGTTATGCATATTTCTACTTGATGTTGCTCATGATTTCGATTATGCTTCCGCTTAATGTTTTGTAGAAGTAGAACAAGTATTATGCTTTAGGACATTGCATATATCGGTTTGTTCTACAGGTGAAATTTATACATGTAGGGGATACATGGGAAGGCTTATTGGTAAGGAATTTCTTCCAAGATGCTCCAAATTTATCTGATGGAAGTCATGTTAAAAGAAGTAGAAGGAGAGATGTCAGCATTGGAAGCTCCTCACAAAAAGATGATATAGAAATGGCTCCTAAAACAGAGGCTATGAAACATACTAAGTAGAAGAGAAAAATAAAAGAAAGGGTTGAAGAAATCAACAAGGATATTCCTGAACCTTCATCACCTAAAGAGGATGAAAAATTTCTTTCTAAAAGACTAACCAAGATCAAGGAACAAATCAAGAAAGATAAGGAGAAAGGAAAGAGGAAAAAGGACACCAAAGAAGAAACCATAAGCTTTCAAAACTTGAGGAGGAGCTCTAGACTCCAAGGCAAGGTGAAAAAGGTGTAATCAAAAGAATCCTAGTTTATAAATTTAAAGGAAGAAACGCTAGATCAGTCCCCTAACAATATTCCATATGAACAAAGTCCACAAAACTCTCCTCCACAGAATTTTGAAGGCAGCCCAAGTAGAGCTTCTCCTGGTATTGATCCAATACGACAACAAATCTATGACTAAATAGATTCATTAGAGAAAAATAGTACCTCAGTAGACCCAGGAACTTCAGCTAATCCAGAGGAGCCTGTCATCCCACAAGAAAATTTAACTAGCTCTCTCAAACAAGAGATCTTTGAGCTAGAAATTCTGAATAGGCACATCCAAAGGGAAAATGAAACCTTGAGAGAACAGAATAAGCTAGATAGAGCTATTCATGACAACACTATGCTTCACTTGGGAATATCGTACAAGAAGAACAGGAAACTAAAAAGGAAAAATAAGAAGCTGAACAGAACACATATTAACCTTAAATACAAATTTCTTATGAGGAAGCAAAGGATGGTAGCCAGCGCAAAGAAAAGAAAGAAGAGGAAATTGGATTTGTTGGCAGAAGTATCAGAACAAATGCAATAGAAGGAAGGAGTTCAAAATTTTGATTGCATGGGGACATGCAATAGTTTTGCAGTGGGGGTATGTTGAACCTTAAAACTGCTCTTTCCTTAGCAACTTTTCTCATCCCCTTTTTTTTGTTTTTCCATGAAGAAATGCATTCCTATCATCAATGACTAGTATACATTGCCTTAAGGAGGACATTTAATGATTTACATATTATGTTTTTATGTTTTTCTGTTTGAATAAGTTTTTTGTCTTTTAGCTATGGAACACAGCGTATTCTGCAGCTAATCGGCTGTTCTGTGGCTACTCCCATGCTTTAACAGGTTCCAGGTGTCAGAAGGAGAAACTAGCTACATGGGTAGCTTGGAAACATCATGACATGGATCGTGTCCTATTCACCTAGCCCAGGTTGACAAGGAAGATGGTACAAGACTCCGGTCAAAGGAGAAGTCAAACATAGAGACCAAAGGCAACAGGACTCTGTGTTGTGGATAATAAACACATTTTAGAGTGATGGGAAGCATTATCCAAAACAACTCCCTGAACCCTCGGTCTCCAACATCCATTTGTGCAACTGAATCCAATAGCCATCATCTTGGATTTATGTCTCCAGCAGCCAAGGAAGAAAATACCGTGTTCCTGTCTGGTATGTGTTTGATGGGTGTAGCTTATTTTTCTCCACAAACAGTTGCATAATTTTCTTATAAATACCTGTGTAAAGAACTCCAAACCAATTCGAATTTCCACATGTATCAAGCTCAGACTATTGCTCTGTAATTTTGAAAAACTCATTTCCTGTTTTTAATATGAAGACCACAAGTTTTATGGATATGTGAAAGAGTTTCTTGGAGTTTGATTAAGTACGCATAACCTGATCAGTTATAGAGGGCCCCTGCGCTGACTGAGGTTTTATTTCATTTTGTTTTATCTTTTCTAGTTAGCTGTAAATTCATCATTTCTCCCATAGTGTTCATAACCATTTTTTTCATACTAACCTTGTTTATAATGTAGTCTTTATCATTTTCTTACTAATGCAGAATAGCTTCTTTCAGTGCAGAATAGATTCTCTTTGTTTAAATTTCTTTCAAACTTTTATCAGTAGTTAGAAGTTGAATTCAGTAGTGTAGAGTAGTTTGTTTCATTTGCTATTTCACTAGTCTTTAAGTTTTCAATTAGACTGATCAATGCTATTACTGTTCTTGCCATTTTATTACTAGTTTAGTGACTCATGGTGTAGATGAATGTTTCTAAAAAGCCCTTCTAGTTGATAAATCATCTCAAACTAAGTGGTTAAATACTTCATTCGTGCAATGAGTCTTTTCTGCGTTTTTGCATTTATCTTCTCTTAGAATAATGAAGTACAAAATTCCTCAAAATGTCATCCCAAGGAGGTTTGTCTTCCAAAATTAAGAGGCAGAGTAACTAAGTATTTCATTTTGTTTTGTTGCCTTTCACTTTCACTTTTTCATTAACTTTTGTTTCTGCAATAGACTAAACATTAGTTGTAATTTCACTTTCAGTTTCAGTGTTTCATTTATCTTCTTTTAGAATAATGAGGCACATAATTCCTTGAAATTCCATCACAAGGAGGTTTTTCTCCCAAAATTGAGAGGCAGAGTAACTAAGTAATTCATTTAGATTAGACATTAGCTGCAATTTTGATTTCAGTTTTAGTACTTCATTTATTTTTGTTTCCACAATAGATTAGATATTAGTTGCAATTTTACTTTTAGTTTTAGTATTTCATTTAGTTTTGATATTAGTTGCAATTTCACTTTCAGTTTTCAGTATTTCATTTAGTCTTGTTCTTTTGTAATTGAATAGACAACAATCTTTTCTTTTTAGTTTGTAGCTCATGATTTGGAAATAATGATATGATTAGAAATAGAAACTTTGTTTTCATTTCTTTATTAAACTTTGCTTCCAAATCTTACTTAATCTCTTTCAGTTCTCATTTCTTTAGGTTCTTAGCAGTATTTACAGAAGTTAGATTTAGGATTGTGATAGTTACATTGTAATCTATTAGGAACTAAAGGACCAAAAAACCCCAAAACAACATAAAACAGAAAAACAATGAAGTAAGAAGGGTTATCTAGCACAGATAGTGCACTACACTTCATCGGTTTACGATACCCGGATTGATAATTTATGTAGAGAAATTTAGGACATTAAATTGACCAAACACGCTCCAAATCTGTTACCAACCTCAGTTAACGTTTAATCTCCCATTCGATATTAATGATTTCCCCTCTAAACATTAATCACCTACGGTTAGATTTAAACAACAAATTAAGCTCGATTTCATTTATAAACACTGCATGGCTCTACATTTTACCACTTTTCTACTTCTGTCCTATCACCTAAAGCCTTTTCTCTCTTTGTATTTTCCCCTGTCATCTATCTTACAATTAAAACAATTTCCAAATCCCTCACCCGCAGAAAAATGGCTTCCAAGGCTAAAACATAGAAAGATGTCGAAGAAGGAAATCCATCTACAACACTGCTTGATTTAGATCACCTTCCCCTTGTAGACTCCCTATTCAAAGCTTCTGACTGTGAATACGAATTTGATTTCCACAAATTTCATTTATGGTTAAAGATGAAATATGTTGATAAAGAGGATCCCATTCGTTTTTGGGAGACACTTTTTCCCTTGTATTCCTTTCCCAAGAATCATCACTTCCCTGATTTCATAACTTGGTTTCAATCCAAGTATGATCATGTATAAAGAACAATTATGACTCAGGATGGAAAAATCTCGAACATCATTACTGCTCAAAGCATAAACCAAATGTTAATGATACCTCCATTTGACTCCCTAAACCTTTTCTCACCAGCAGCTCTCATGGACCTTTACAATAAGCTCACTTTCCCACAGAGAGCCCTTATCTTTGAACTTTTTCTACAAGAAAATCATGAATTACCCAAGAGAAATACACCTTATCCATATTGCATATTCCCTGATGCCACTAGACATATCATCTCCCTGCTATCATACCGCATAGGCTATGAAAATGATCAATCTGTTGATGAATCCATCCTTGTACTATTTTCCATATTCAACAAAGGATATCAACCTACTTTCATGTATAATTATAGCCAATTTATGGCTGATAATATACATGAAAAATTTATGAATTTTACCACTCAAGGAGTTTTTAGATATAGCTCAGTCATAATTCATTTGATTTTGTTTTAGCAAGGAGATTCATTGCCCATTCAGCTTAACAGACAAGATGGGTAGGGTGTGAATCAAATAGTGATTCACTGGACAGAGTTAGTGAAAGAAACATCATCAAAGTTTACTTTCTCTTAGTTTATAGATTCTTTTGTACATCTAGTTCTTCAATTACTCAATAGCTAGGAAGAGCCCAAAATTGGAGAAGAGATTAAGAAGACATTGCAATTATCATAGCAGACCAAGACTGGTGACTGGTACCTCTACCAGAACTACACTGAAATTAGGATATATGGTAGTGAGTTGGCTCCATACAAACTACCTAACTATGTGCCAATGAGGATATTCTCACCGGAATATATCAAGCAAATGATAAATATGGATGAAGTCCATTTTGTCTCAAGCAAGAAAAAGTCACAGTTCAAGCTCAAGGCCAAGGTAGGAACATTTATCTGTAATACTAGGTATGCAAGTACAAAGGCAGACAAATTATTGAAGAGTATGAATCTCTAGCCAAGCTTCACCTGGTCTTATGATACTTTTGGGATCATTTCAGCCCTAAGAGTTCAGTTGAAGGCAACACCTTAAAACCATACTCCCAGTCTAGAATTGGAGAAAATTATGAACCAGGAGCAGTGGTCTGAAGCAACTCTCACAGAAGCAGATGAACAGGTTATATCCACTCCACAGGTAAAGACTCTAGTCACTCAAAGTACTCAACACAAAAGAGCCAGAGAGGAAACTGAGTCAGCTACAGAATCAGTTAAAGAGTACTATATACTAAAAAAGAAATTGAATATAGGATTGTCACAATCAACGGGGAGAAAGCCAACAAAAATAATTTATCTTGGAGAATTGGAAGATGTTTCATCAGTAGGGACCACTGATCTCAAACCTCTTTCTACTTCTTCAACTCCTTCTTCAACTAAACCAATGGAGATTATTCAGTCAACTGAGACCAACTCAGCAAAAGATACTAATATCTTCTCAACATTTTTGGAAATCAACCAAAAAAATGAAAGTCTTAAATCACAAGTGTACAATTAGTTTTGGAAGCAAACATCCACTTCTTAGCACAAACTTCTCTCTACCTTTGACAGTGAAAGAGGAAGGATGCAAATGACATTTTTGCAAGCTCAAATTCCATTTCCCAAATCTATAGTAGATTAGAAGAAGACCATATTTTTGTTTGATGTAAACTAGATACATCCTATTGACCAAATGGATTTGTATAGGCAATCAAGGAAAATGTTATTTTCAACAATGACTACAACTAGCATGTCTCTTTCAAATCTCAGAACTACCTTGTCAAATGGGAAGTCACAACTTAAGATTGAAAAATTGTCATCTTTACCTAAAGATAACAAATAAAATATTTAGAAGATATTATTACTAAGATTGGATATGATCCCCAAGACTGTAAAGCAATTGAAGAAATGCTCAAGAATAAGAATATAGAGATAACAACCTTGAAGAAACTGTTGAAACTACTTTCAACCGAGGATCCACAAACCAAAGAGATCGTAGAAAATGAACATCACAGGGAGGATATGTTCAAACTCATTATTGAGAAAAACATACAGATAAAGAAAATGGAAGAGCAAATAGAACAACTGCTCAAGGAAATAGAGGCAGCACAACTTGCTGTGACCTCAGTGATAACAATTCCCATAACATGTACAAATATAAGCTCATCTCCTACTGACATTGCTTCATCCTCAGCAACAATTGAAACAACAACATTATCACAGGAGCTATAGGTACAAAAATAGAAAATTGAAAATCTACTCCAGAAGTTCCAAGCCCTGGAGTCACAAAAGGTAAAGAATGATACCTTGTCTGTAGAGGAAATGTAGAAATCACACAAGTTAGAACAAAGGGTCAAACAATTAGAGAGTAAGACTCTAATGGCAAACACTTTGGCCTAGGCCAAAGAGGACATCTGGTTAGATATCAACCACTCCATAACATAAGTATGGCCATCCATACAAATCATTTTTGAGCAACAAGAATTAATTGCTAGATGCAGGACAAAGATAGATAGTCATAAGGAAGCATTGGGCATAAAACCCAAAGAAGTAGCAGGGATGATCAAGGTACTAAACTATACTAGGCAACAGTTAGAAGAGATAGGTATTCCAAATAGGACAAATACTATTTTGGAGATTAATAAAGTCCTAATGAAGAAAAATCTATTAACTCAGCTGAAAATAAAGTGTGAAGCTTTGAACACTGTAGTCAGAAGGTTTCATTCTAAATTCAGTATGTTGCATAAGAAAGGTTTACCAGAGTTAGTGTCATCAAATGATTAGCTACTAAAATTAGAGGATTGCTGTGAAATATTATATGCTATTGTAGCAGACAGTGGTCAATTTGCAGGGATAAAAAGACAGATTACTGGCAAAGTGTTTTTGGAAGCTTTGAGCCCCGACCTCAAAATTAAATATGAAGTTGGACATCTTTTCTCACTAAACCAAATTTTGAAAGATATACCGAAGTTGATGAGATATTTAGAAGGATGGTAAATCTAGAGATACCGAGTGAGAAGAGGTGGGATCAATTGTGTGAAATAAATGATTAACATTCCATTCCAACAAGAAGACAACACAACAGAATTTGAAGGAACAGTCATCAACAACTTCCTACAACTTAGGGACACATCACTCAACAATTTTCTTTTCCTATTTTCATTCAACCTATTTTGTAATCAGTTTAGGATACTTTGTTTACTATCTAAGCTAGTATAAATATCTCTATTCTATGAGTTATTAAAGGTGGTACCTTTCCATAAGAAATTTTGTAAAGCATTGATGTACAAGCTTTTTCTATATCACTGATAATAAAGAAAAGGATTTTGAATTTGATATCATAGAGTCTTGTTTTCTTCTGTAAGTTTTTCATGTGTTCCATTCATTTTGTTAATTCTGCATATGTTTAAATTTTACAGAGATATCAGGTGAGAATAAATGTGTTACAATTATTCTTAAAATTCCTTTATGAAGTTATTATTATAAAAAGATTGAGATATTGGACTATCTATCTGAAATGCTCCCTCTAAATCATAAAATTGTCAGTATCTTATGTAATTTTAAGCATATTTTGTTTAACTTCTAAACATCAGTCAAAGGTTTTCCCACTTATGATGATTTAGCTTTCTATCTGAAATTTAAAGTAATCATATCTCCTTACTATTCTTTCTGTACATCTTATCAACTTAAATCACTGTGTGAAGTTAAATAGCAGCCCTATAGTTATTTATTAGTACTATCTAAAAGAGTTAATACATCATTCTTATAAATATATATATATATATATAGATAGATAATATATATATATTGGTCCTCCATAAAAACCAAAACCAAAACCCCAAAACCTATATCTTAGATGATCTGGCATGATCAATTTACCATTATCATATTAGAGGTACAACATCAATCTGGCGTCGTTGTCAGGGACTCAAATTTAATTAGTTTTCTTGGGACAATGATATAAATCCTATTCCTTTAAAGGTGACTAAATTTCTAGATAGGTCAAAATTATTCACCCGACGACTCCATTGTGCCAAACTGACACCTTTTAAGCACACTAGATCCCATTCTGAATCTAACATTGTTAGTCCTCTGTCAGATCCAGAAGAAGACTTAAACCATCGTCTTCTTCTTCAACCTTGCAGTCTAAAGATATATTATCATCAGATCCCTTTAGCAACATTCCATCCAATCCATACTGGACACAATTATCACCTAGGGTTTCTGAACTTTTAGACAATGGAATTGATTTTAAATCAGATTTCTTTATTCACTCACTTGAAACTTGTCAAGAACCCCCACTACCATTCAGATCACCTAAATCTGAGTCTAAATTGGGTGTTCATTTACCTGAATACAAACCTACAAATTTCATATCCCCCACTTCTTATTCATTCCCTTATACTTCTAAACAACCCGAAGAAACCTTCTCTATATACTCAAACCCACTCTTTGAAACAAAAGAAGACATTCACTCATAGGTTCAGAAGCTAGTTATTAGGACTCCCTTAAAATCATTTAGGAGATCTCCTCCTTCTTCACCCCCACACAGATATAAACCTTCTCTATCACCATCTTCCTCTTTTTCTTCTTCATCATCTACACAAACACCTCATACACCATCTTCTATTATGGCATTCCAACCCATTGTACAGGCTAGATATGCAACTTTAGTTTTGCCTCAAAACCTCGATGCATTCCCTCCTGGATATTTAAAACACCTTCCTAGGTATAATGGAGAAACTGGTTCCTCAAATGAGGACCATCTTCAAGCATTTCTAGATTTTGCAGAAAATATGAACATAGAATAAGAAAATGTTTATATGAGGTTGTTTGTCCAATCTCTTGAGGGAAATGTTAGAACCTGGTTTAGGTATTTACCTGCAAATTCCATTAGGTCTTGGGAGGAGTTAATGAATATATACAAAAACCAATGAGGTGTGAAGAAAGATGTTCTTTACTTTTTGACTAAGTTTGAAGAACTGAAACGAAACTTTGGTGAACCTGTAGCTGATTTTATCAAAAGGTTCAACAAACTTTACCATAACATTCCCCCTGATCGCAAACTCCATGTAGCAACAACCAAATCTAGGTTTTCAAAATCCTTTGAAGATTATTTTTCTATAATTTTAAGAGAAAGAACTTCTAGGACTCTTGAAGGCATGCAGACTAATGCTATAGAGGTAGAAACAAATAGGGCTTCCTCAGCCACCTTAAAAGCCAAAGAGGAAAAGGCCTAAAGAAAGCTTAAATCTAGTCAAGAGGCCTCTACTTCTTCAAAAAATAAAATTAAATATTCCAAAATTAATGAGATCACTTCACTTCTTAGAAACTTATCAAATAGAATTTCCAATATTGAAACTCAACCCAAAACAGTTCAACAAATGGTCACTCGACCTCAAAATCAGAATCAAGGTCAATACAAAAAAACTCCACAACTACAAATTCTTCAAAGAGCTATTAATGATCAATATGTTCCAACTCCTTTGTTGATAGATGATCAACAACCTGATGACAATGCCATGACTATCACTAAAGACATTAACAATTTGGATACCTCTTCTGGTCACACCACTATTGTTCCTCTTTCACAGAATAAAAAGGTTCAAGAAGATCAAGAATCCTCATAGGTTTCCAAATACCATGCCTTCTTTGAATTCCTAATTGTATAGATAAACAAAAGATATGTCCCTGGAAGACCTCCTAAGGAACCTCCAATAATTGAACCTCATACCAAAGTTATTGAAACTCAGACAACTGCTATTCGACCATTAAATCAGTCAACTGATACAACTCAAATTGATAAAATTGTCTTAACTACATTTAATGTAGAAAAGGAGTTAGAAAGAGTTAAGATCCCTATACCACTTTCAAAACTTTCAAAAAACCCTGGATATAAAAATCAAGTTTCCAAATGGATACAAAGCACCATTGTTGATGCTGAAAGTGATGTCATTAGTCTTTAGGATGAAAAAATAACAGTTATCTTTGCTCTAAGCTCATATATCATAGGTGAAATAGTACCCCCTTTCTATGTCACACTAAAGGCAAATGATTCCATGTCATACAACCGTATGCTAGATTCTGGAGCATCACATAATCTCATGCCAAAAACCATCATGGATCATTTAAATCTTGACATAACTAGATCCTATCATGATTTATACACATTTGATTCCAAGAGGGTGCCTTGTCTAGGATTGAGTAAGGATTTAGTAGTCACAATTGCCCAAATCCCAGTAAAAAGCATAGTATTAGATATAGTTGTCACTGATATCCCTCCCAAATTTGGAATGCTCCTTTCAAGGTATTTCTGTGCCAAACTAGGGGGAACTCTTCAGATCGACATGTCTTATGCCACTATTCCAGTTTATGGGGGAGAACAACTTAGGTTGTATAGAGAAGTTAGATTTGTGCACACTGTATGCAAAACAGATCAACCAAAGAACCACCCCATCTATGCTATTGATCAATATTTTTGCTTCTTTCAACTCTCTCCATATAAAATACATGAATCTCAAGTAAAAATTGAAGATGTAGTTGAAAACCCTATATCAAATCAAACTGTTGTGTTGGAAGTTGTTCTTTGATGGTTCTTGTACAAAAGATGGAGTAGGGGTTGGGGTAGTACTAATCTCACCAGAAAAGGAAAACATTACATAGTCATGTAAACTTTATTTTGAAGTTACCAACAATGTTGCAGAATATGAGGCTTTCCTTCTAGGACTACAGTTAGCAAAGAGTTTAAGGTACACAACCTGAGTGTTTTCACTAACTCCGAACTCATTGTAAGACAAGTTAGAAATATTTTCCAAACAAAGCATCCTAGGCTTAGGTCTTATTGAAATGAGGTTTGGGATTCCATTGAAAATTTCTTTTATGCCTTCAATATAACTTATGTCCCTAGAAATGAAAATATACATGTAGATTCTTTGGCTGTCTCTGCAAGCTCATTTAAGGTTCCTGATCAAACACAAGTGTTATACCAAATCCAGGTAAAATACGAGCCATCCATACAAGATAACCAAAATCATTGGAAGGTTTTTGAGGACAATGAACAACTAAAATATTTCCTTCAAGTTGTATGTGAATTTTCTCTTCTGCAAATTGATGAAGACAATCTTGACATCAGTTATCCTCAAGCTAATGATGATCTAGAACTAAACTTCAAGATTGCAGACAATGAAATCATACAATTATCAAACAACTTCATTCCTAAAGGGTTAATTTCTATAGAGAAATTATTCGATTATAATGATGTCCCTCGAAACCCTCCATCCATTTCTCCTGAAGATGATATCAAAGAAATCAATATTGGAACCCAAGAACAAGTGCAAAATATAAAAATCTCTACATCTTTAACCCTAGAAGTTAAATGAATATCTTAAGTTACTTAAAAAATACAAAGATGGTTTTTCTTGGTCTTATGATGATGTTAAAACCTATGACACATCCCTCATTGAACATAAGATCCCATTAAAAACTGAGGCTAAACCCTACCAGCAAAAACTCAGAAGAATTAACCTAGTTCTTCTACAAACTATTGAGAAAGAGCTTAAGAAAATGTTAGATGCACAAATTATTCTTCCACTAAAATATTCTAATTGGATTACCAACCTAGTACCTTTCAGGAAAAAGAATGGTGAAGTTAGACTCTATGTTGATTTTAGAAACTTCAATAAATCATCATTAAAGGATAACTATCCCTTACCTAAAATGGATCAGTTACTTCAACAAGTTTCTGGAGCTAACAGACTTTCTATGTTAGATGGTTTTTCTGGTTATAATCAGATTATGGTTGACAAGGAGGATAGGGAAAAGACTACCTTCACAACGCCTTGGGGTACTTCAATGTATGCTAGGATGCCTTTCGGTTTGACAAATGCAAGAACTAAATTCTAGAGAGCTATGGATATAGTCTTTGTACGCTAGGTAAATAAATTTCTAGTTATTTATCTTGATGATCTTACAGTCTTTTTTAATTCTGATAAAAAACATTTAAAGCACTTGATGAAGGATTTTGAAAGATGTAGGAAATTTAGAATATTGTTGAATCCAAATAAGTCTCTCTTTGCTATCACAAAAGGGAAATTGCTCGGCCATATAATTTCTAAAAATGGAATAGTCATTGATCCAAACAGAGTATCAACTATTCAAACATTATCATTACCAAGAAATAATAAGGAAGTTCAGGATTTTCTTGGCAAAATCATCTTTTTAAGAAGATTCATACCCAATTATGCTGAAATTATCAAAGATATAATTGATATGCTTAAGAAGGGTCATGAAGTTAAATGGACTATCTCTTCTAGACATGCATTTGATCAAATCAAGAAAGCTATTTCTGAAGCTCCAACCTTGGCCAGTCCTGATTATACCAAACCATTCAGTCTCTTTTCCCTTGCCTCTGAAACAACCCTTGCTGTTGTTTTACTACATAAAAATGAAGATTCCCATGACCAACATATAACCTTTTTTAGCAAAGTCATGAGATTTGTTGAGCTCAAATATGACATAATTGAGAAGCAGGCTTATGCCCTAGTCCATTCTTTGAAATATTTCATGATGTATGTTCTACATTCAACCATCATAGCCTATGTTCCCAACAGTGTTATTAAAATTTTTCTCACCCAACTAGATATTGATGGGAGGAGGGGTATATAGATCACTCAAATTTTGGAGTATGATCTAACTATCAAAACCATAAAGCTAGTAAAGGTTGAAGGATTGGCTAAGCTTCTAGTTGAGTCCAATTGTAAAGTGCTAGACATCAACTCTGTTTTGGAAATACCAAGGGAGAATCCATAAGAACCTTACCAAAATTCAAAAGAGAAGAATCCACAAGAACCTTTTGTCTATGTAGAAGGGGAGAATCCACAAGAACCTTCCTAGCATGTTGAAGAAAAGAGTCCACAAGAACCTTTACCTTCAGATCAGACCATTTTTGTACATATTGATGAGAAATTCCTTTTGTCAAATTGGTATCAAGATATTGTAAATTTCTTGATTAATTTTGAATGTCCTGCATCATTTTCCAAAATTCAATGTAAAACTCCCAAGTCGAAAACAGTCAAATACTGTATCATAAATGCAAATCTGTACTGGAAAGACCCACTCAATATCTTGTTATGATGTTTAACATAATTAGAGACCGAAGGGATCATTGATCAGTTTCATCTGGGATTTTGTGGAGGAAATTATGCTTGGTGATCAACACCATATAAGATATTAAGGGCAGGATTTTATTGGCAAACATTGTTCTTACAAGTAGGAGAAAAGGTCAGAAGTTGTGTCCCTTGTTGGATGTTTGATGGTAAGAAAAAACTGCCAGCTCTTCCACAAATCCCAACACTGGTCTCAACACCTTTTCTCCAATGGGGATTAGATTTTATTGGGGAGATTCATCCAACTTCAAGCAATCAACATAGATGGATCCTCACTACAACATACTACTTTACTAAAAGGGTGGAAGAAATTCCATTAAGAAATGCTACTGATGCAGTAGTGATCAAATTCATTGAAGAAAACATTTTATCTAGGTTTGGTCTCCCAAGCCAGAATGTTACTAACAATGCCACAACATTTTCCAATGTTAAAATGCTTGACTTTTGCCAGAAATAACAAATTTTGTTACACCATTCAACTCCATATTATCCTCAAGGTAATGGTCTTGCAGAATCATCTAATAAAAGTCTGGTAAAGGTTATTGGAAAAACTTTCGTAGATCATAAAAATAGCAGGGACACTCATCTTATTTATGCAATCTGGGCAAACAAGATTAATCCAAAGAGATCTACTAGAAAATATCCTTTTCAGTTAGTTTATGGGAAAGATGAAATTTTCCCTACCAACTTGGCTTTCCCCATTTTAAATTTTCTATAGGAATCAACAGATGAACCTGATGATTTTTCAAGGAGGATAAATCAAATCATTGAACTAAATGAGAACATAGATGAAGTCCAATACAAATTGAAAAAATATCTGAGTAAAATGAAGAGCCTATTTGATAGAAGAGCCAGGGAAAGGGACTTCAAGGAGGGAGATCTAGTTCTAAGATGGGATTCTAGAAGAGAAGACAAAGGAAAACATGGAAAGTTTGACAACCTATGGTTTGGACCTCTATCTATTTCTGAAGTAAAAGGGAACAACACTTTTGTGTTACAAAATATAGAGGGACAATATTCCACATTTCCTATTAATGGAAAATTTCTTAAGAATTATATTCAGTATTGAGAAGTTGAAGTATATTTTACTACCATCATTGTAAAAAGTCCGGTTTTATTTTACTTTCCAACTGTCACTATGATTTTTACAACAAAGATTCCATAGCTTGAGGAGAAGGCACATGGATCTGCAAGTTCTTTGCATTCTACGGGAGAAAGAAGTCCCCAGTTGGAGCTAATGTTGTAGCTATTTTAGTTTTGATAAGTTAGCCATTAGTTAAAAAAATCAAAATGCCATAGAAAAAAATGATAAGTTAGGATATGGACCAAAAAACAAAATTGAAAATAAAAATGTTAGGATTTATTATTATTTCAAGACCATATCATAAAAAATGATAGGGTAGTTTCTCTAAAAAAGGAAGGTAAATAAAAAATGTTAGATAAGAAATAAAAGAAAAAAAATTCTTTAGAAATATTAATTAAGGTTACTAGTTCAAACACGCCTTTAAAATTGTTGTTTAGTTTAAAAATAATGTTTAAATCCTTAATCAGGGTTTAAATTATTATAATAAACATGATCGCTTTGCAAATAGTCAATAAATATGATGTTGTCGTAAACGGTGGAAACGGTAAAAAGTCAAATCAAGCAGCGAATAACTGTCGGGCACCTTTCAATGGATAGGATTCACTCTGCCTGGATCAATGATATAGGAAGCTTTTCGGCCCCCCTTCGAATGTTTCTCATTAACGCAAAGGGGGGGGGGGGGGGGGGTCTGAAAAGAAGTTTTAAATGGCTGCCCTTTTTTTCTACGTGGCTTCTCGTAGCATTTCAGGCTCCAAAGATCAAAACCGAAAACCACCGCACCCCACCCCCTCCCCCCTGCCCACCGAAATCCCGTCGATGGGTTTCCTCCATCCAACCGTTGACCTTGTTCCTATGCCATGTCATAGACCTGTTATCCCTTCCTCCATTCACAACCCTCCATGTCACTAGTCTGTTATCTCTCACCCATTCACTACCCGCCACTTTGCAAAGCCATTGCGCCCTGCGCTCCAAAGCTGTTACCAGCGTCAGCTGACCATTTAATCTCCTGTTAGACATTAATTCTCGCTCCTCTGCAAATTAATCATCTACGGCTAGATTTAAAGGAAAATTAAGCCTGATTTCATCTATAAATACCCCATGGCTCTACATTTTACCACTCTTTTGCTTCCATCCTATCACCTAAAGCCTTTTTCACTCTGTGTATTTTCCCCTGTCATCCATTTTACAATTAAAGCATTTTCCAAATCCCTCACCCGTAGAAAAATGGCTCCCAAGGCTAAAACACAGAAAGTTGTCAAAGAAGGAAATCCATCTACAACATTGCTTGATTTAGATCACCTTCCTCTTGTAGACTCCCTATTCAAAGCTATGAAAATGATCAATCTGTTGATGAATCCATCCTTGGATTATTTTCCATTTTCAATAAATAATATGAACCTACTTTCATGTATAATTATAGCTAATTTCTAGCTGATAATATACATGAATAGTTTATGAATTTTACCACTCAAGGAGTTTTCAGATATAGCTCAGTCATAATTCATTTGATTTTGTTTCAGCAGGGAGATTCATTTCTCATTCAACTTAACAGACAAGATGAGAAGGGAGTGAATCAATTAGTGATTCACTGGACAAAATTAGTGAAAGCATCATCGTCAAAGTTTACTTTCTCTCAGTTTATAGATTCTTTTGTACATCCAATTCTTTAATTACTCAGTAGCCAAGCAGAGCCAAGAATTGGAGAAGAGATTAAGAAGACATTGCACTTATTAGAGTAGACCAAGACTAGTGACTGGTACCTCTACCGGAACTAAACTGAGATTAGGATATATAGCAGTGAGTTGGATCCATATAGACTTCCTAAGTATGTGCCAATGAGGATATTCTCACTGGAACACATCAGACAGATGATAAATATGGATGAAGTCCATTTTGTCTCAAGCAATAAAAAGTCATAGTTCAAGCTCAAGGCCAAGGTAGAAACATTTATCTATAATACTAGGTCGACAGGTACAGAGGTAGACAAATTATTGAAGAGTATGAATCTCTAGCCAAGCTTCACCTGGTCTTATGATCCTTTTGGGATCATTTCAACCCTAAGAGTTCTATTGAAGGAAACACCTTACAACCATACTCCCATGCCAAAATTGGAGAAGTTTATGAACCAGGAGTATTGGTCTGAAGGAAATCTCACAGAAGCAGAAGAACAGATTATGTTCACTCCACAAGTAAAGAATCCAGTCACTCAAAGTACTCAACACAAAAGAGCCAGAGGGAAAACTGAATCAACTGTAGAATCAGTTAAAGAGTACTCTATACTACAAAATAATTTGAATACAGGATTGTCACTGTCAATAGGGAGCAAGCCACCAGAAATAATTGATCTTGGAGAATTGGAAGATGTTTCATCGGTAGGGACCATTGATCTCAAACATCCTTCTACTTCTTCAACTCCTTCAACTGAACCAATGGAGATTATTCAGTCAACTGAAACCAGCTCAACAGAAGATACTAGTATCTTCTCAACATTCTGGAAATCAAACAGAAAAATGAAAGTCTTAAATCAGAAGTGTACAGTTAGTTTTGGAAGTAGACATCCACTTCTCAGCACAAACTTCTCTCTGCCTTTGACAGTGAAAGAGGAAGGATGAAAATGACATTTTTGCAAGCTTAAATTCCATTTCCAAAATCTATAACAGATTACAAGAAGACCATATTTTTGTTTGATGTAAACCAGATACATCCTATTGACCAAATGGATTTGCATAAGCAATCAAGGGAAATTTCATTTTCAACAATGACTACAACTGGCATGTCTCTTTCAAAGCTCAAAACTGCCTTATCAAATGCGAAGTCATAGCTTAAGATTGAAAAACTGTCATGTTTATCTAAAGATAACAAACTCAAATATTTAGATGATATTATTATTAAGATTGGATATGATCCCCAAGATTGTAAAGAAATTGAAGAAATTCTCAAGAAGAAGAATACAAAGATAGTAGCCTTGAAGAAACAATTGAAACTGCCTTCAACTGAGGATCCACAAACCAAAGAGATGGCAGAAAATGAACAACATAGGGAGGAGATGTTGAAACTAATTATTGAGCAAAACATATAGATCAAGAAAATGAAAGAGAAAATATAACTGCTCGAGGAAAAAGTGGCAACACAACTTGTTGTGACCTCAATGATAACAACTCCCATAATAGTTACATATCTAAGCTCATCTCCTATCAACAATGCTTCATCTTCAACAACAGTTGAAACAAAAATATTATCACAAGAGTTACAGGTACAAAAAAAAAATGAAAAGCTACTCCAGAAGTTCCAAGTGTTGGAGTCATAGAAGGTAAAGAATGATACCTTGTATGTAGATGAAATGTAGAAATCACACAAGTTAGAACAAAGGGTCAAACAATTAGTGAGTAAGACTCTAATGGTAGACACTTTGGCCTAGGCCAAAGAGGACATCTGGTCAGATATCAGCCACTCCATAATAGAAGTATGCCCATCCATACAAATCATTTTTGAGCAGCAAGAATTGATTGCTAGATGCAGGACAGAGACAGATAATCAAAAGGTAGCATTGGGCACAAAACCCAAAGAAGCAATGGGGATGATCAAGGTACTAAACTCTAAGACTAGGCAACAGTTGGAAGAGATAGGTATTCCAAATAGGACAACTACTATTTTGGAGATTAATAAAGTCCTAATGAAGAAAAATATATTAACTCAACTGAAAACGAAGTGTGAAGCTTTGAACACTACAGTCAGAAGGTTTCATTGTAAATTCAGTATGTTGCATAAGAAAGGTTAACCAAAGTTAGTGTCATCAAATGATCAGCTAGTAAAACTAGAGGATTACTGTGAAATATTATATACTATTGTAGCAGATAGCAGTCAATTTGTAGGGATAAAAAGACAAATTACTGGAAAAGAGTTTTTGGAAGCTTTGAGCCTTTACCTCACAATTAAATATGAATTTGGACATCATTTTCTCACTAAACTCAATTTTGAAAGATATACCGAAGTTGATGAGATATTTATAAGGATGGTAAATCTGGAGATACCAAGTGAGAAGAGGTGGGATCAATTGTGTGAAAAAATTGATTAACATTCCATTCCAACAAGAAGACAACACGACAAAATTTGAAGGAACAACCATCAACAACTTCCTACAAAATAGGGACACATCATTCAACAATTTTCTTTTCCTATTTTCTTTCAGCCTATTTTGTAATCAGTTTAGGTTATTTTTTTTACTATCTAAAATAGTATAAATAATTCTCTTCTATGACTTATTAAAGTTGGTACCTTTCCATAAGAAATTTTGTAAAGTATTGATGTACAAGCTTTTTCTAGATCACTGATAATAAAGCAAAGGATTCTGAATTTGATATCATACAGTTTCATTTTCTTCTATAAATTTTTCATGTGTTCCATTCATTTTTTTCATTATGCATATGTTTAATTTTTACAGAGATATCAGGTAAGAATAAATCTGTTACAATTATTCTTAAAATTCATTTATGAAGTTATTATTATAAAGACAGAGCTACGCCATGGAACTGTGGAATAGGATATCCTCAAGGAAAGTTTTTTGTTGACCTTCACCTTTGAGGATGGCTTTGAATGCATTGATGAAGAGCTCCAAGAAATTAAGACTGCAATCTTTAGAATACCTGAGGATCTGGTGGAATGGGTTCAACTAGATTGGAATACGCAGTTGCGCCACATACTGGAATGTTGTAATGTGATTGTAGAAGAAGAAGAAGATGAACCTCGAAATATCAAAATTCTGGAGTTTGAAGGACATCGTGAAGTTGAAGGACCTAAAGCAACAAACCCTGATATAACAAAACCTTTGAAGACTAGGCAAGTGAACATTGGATCCAATGTGAAACCTAATATTGCAAAGATAGGCAATTGTTGGGATGAATATATAGTCGATAAGGTTGTGGAAATACTATGTGAATACCACACTTGTTTCCTACCCAGGTCTCAGATCTAAAAGGAATAGTAGGGGATTTGGGTATAATGAAGATCACCCTAAAGCCCGATGTGAAGCCCGTGAAATAGAGACCCTACCGTCTAAATCCAAAGTATAAGGAGAAGGTGCACAAAGAGCTGGACAAAATGCTAGAGGCAGAATCATTGAGCTGGTGGAAGAGTCTCATTGGGTGAGCCCTATGGTTGTTCAGGAGAAGAAACAACAATACAAAATCACGATATGTGTACATCTAAGAAAGCTCAATGATGCATGCATTCATGACCCATTTCCAACACCATTTACAGATGAATTTTTGGAGAATGTTGTGTTGAAAATAGCAACAAGAAATGGTAAAAATAGAAATGCTAAGAATGGAATTGCTATAAATAGCATTTCAGGATATACTCCAACTCTGTTGGAAATAGAAAAAAATAGAAATGCTAAAAATAGCATTGCTATAAATAGCATTTAGGGGTAGATTCCAATTTTAATTAGTCCCTAAATTAAAATTGAGACTTAAAATTCGAATTTAGTCTCACTAGCTATTTGAAAAATAATTAATCAATTCATCTTGAGTTAATTAGTTGGAGAAATTCAAACATGAAGTCTATGTGAAGACATGCAACAATTATCCCTTTGATTGAGGAAGCTATCCCTTAATTAAGGATATAAGGATGAGCTGTATTTGAGTTGTAATTAGTTAGCTCAGTTAACTGAGTTAAGTCCAGTTAAATTAGTTCCAAACAGTTGGAGAAACTAATTGTGAGTTCAGTCAGTTAATGTATGCATGCATGAAACTAGTGTACCACATATAACTGAAGATTATCTCATAAATAACTCATGCAGGTCAGTTCGGACAAAGACCCAGCTGAGATTAAAGGAAGGGACAGTGTACTATAAGTTGGAGGAATTTTCCTATAAAGGAAAATCATCCGTGCAAAATGAATTATCTCCTTCATGTTGGCATTATGGTTCTGGTATGATTATAAGTTTCAGATGTTGTACTTGATGGCAACACCCATTCATTTTGATAAAAATAAAGAAGTACGCAGGAGAACAGTTCAGGAGGTGCGTACCCACAGGCATGCCATGCAGGGACTGCGTCCAAATACGCGGATTACCCATCCATGAGGTGCGTACCCCAGTGCACACATTCCAAGGCAGTTAAGCGCCCACACGTGGGGTTTCTCATGGTATTTAGCCAACAGTATTGGGTTATCATGGTTTTGGTCCGTGGTATTGATTATTTTATTATTATATTGAGCCCCATGATCCTTGATTTGAGGAAGAGCTTGCCTATATAAAGCAAAGGAGATCATTTGGCTTGTGCATCTTTGGTAATTGAATATCTTAAGATCTGACTTATTGGGTTCTCGGTTCTTAAAAGATTGATCTATAAAGGAGAGGTTAGAAGCGAATCTGTGAAGGGTGATCTCTTGAGCACAAGTTCAGATCTGAGCATCTGAGGTTATTTCAGCCCTAGTCCAAGGTACGCGGAGGCGCCGAAGGTTCAGTGCGTGGGTACGCAGAGGCACCAAAGGTTCAGTGCGTGGGTACGCAGAGGCGCCGAAGGTTCAGAGCGTAGATACGCAGGGCAACAGTGGTTCAGGTGCGTGCCTTCTATAGCAGCACGCGGCACGATTATTCTTTTGGGTGTGTACCTGCTGTGAAAGTACGCGGCGCAATTATTCTTTTGAGTGCGTGGCCACGCTGTTTAGCAGAAAGATCTCTGCGGGTGTACACAGAGAGGCAGAGGGTGAAGTGCGTAGCAACGCAGGCCAGTAAAAAGAAAAACCACGTATCTGTGTTAAGATCTTCTGTTGGTTGAATTTTTCTGTTGATAAGGTGTTCTGGGTTCTGTCCTGTTATTGCTGATCTGGTTATTGTAGCTGACTGTATAATCTACATGTACTTGATGATCATTTGATGTATATGGATCCAGTTTGAAAATTTATGAAAAGTGGCCCTTGAAAAGAAGTAGGGGGTTGTAGCTCCCTTCCAGGAGAGACTGGAAAACGAGAAAGAGTTGTAGCTCTCTGCAGGTTCCAGCCTGCGTACTGGTAAAGGAATGCACCAGTACAAGACCATTCTAAAAGGAGTTTCTAATTTGAAAGAAGATAGAGACATATTGCAGCAGGTGGTTTTCACCCACATTGGGTTTCCACCTTATATCTGGTGTTCTTTGATGTGACTGTTTGCTTTTCTGGATTCATGCTCATTATTTGTGATATTGGTATGCAAAAATAATTCAAAGTATAAATAAGAAAGATTTGAGAAAAAGAATTAGATAATACTGATTCACCCCCCCCTCTCAGTATTATTGTCAACAATTGAGCTGAAGGCCTTGGAATTAGATGCATGTTCTGAATTTGAGTCATAACCCGACAAGGGGAATGAAAAATGGAGGTAGATTACTAATGCGGAGCCCAGTTCCACCGTTGCCACCACCAAGATCCAAAAGATTGAGCCTGAAGATCTAGAGGAGGGGGGGCGACTCTTCCACTCACAGATGTGGGTGAAGGGCACTTCATTAAAGTTCATTGTTGACAACGCAAGCCAAAAGGACCTCATTTATGGATAGGTCATGAAGTGGTTGGGCCTACCAGCCACACCACACCCACAGGTGTACACCATCGAGTGGCTTCACCAAGGATGCGATCTCCACATTAGCCATCTATGTCATTGATCTGAACTTAAATAGGAAGGAAAAAACTTACCTATATAATCATGAACACAAAGATGCAACAGAAAAACACTTCATTTCATTAATAGAAAAATACTAAACTATGCTTACAAACAGAATGGAAATAAGATAGCTCGGGCGATGGTAGCTTATCTCTAAGAAGAGATGTGGCATCTACATGCCTTTGAACTGTGTTACAAAAAGGCTCAAGGGCCTATTTATTATTGAAAAACATGAGAAAACCCTAAACAACCAAAACCCTAAGCCCAAGAGATGTAACACCAAGTGTTTGTGGGCCCCATTTGGTTTAGTTGGGTAGCCAACTTCTCAGGGTCGTAACTTGGTCATATTATCTCCATTTGGCACATTTGGAAAGGTCTCTCTAAATACTACTGATTTTGATGCAAGCCCATTGGGCTTGCCATGAACCCCAAAAAAATGTCGTTTGGGGGGTCAAAATTGCTCCGGAAGTTCAAGATCCGAAAAGATGCTAAAAATAGTAAATGATGAAATGAACAAGGAAATGGGTGAAACTAACTAGGGGGTGTAGGAGCAATAGGCAGGTGGCCACCAATATCCAGTTGGATTAGTTGCGTTCCCTATAGCATCAAGCCCTTCATAGATGAGGTATTGTGTGATGTTGCTCATCTTGAAGTTTTTGATGTATTATTAGGCCAACAATTATTGTGGAAGTGTCACTGTTATTATTTCTTTGGGAAATAAGTTATACAGGATACCAGAGATAGAACCACCTACCTCCATCACTTTGATCTTTGTAAAGCAATGGAGTGAGATAATTTTTGAGACCAGGAAATTTGTCTTCCTTATGGTTCACCCTCATGGTAAGAAGAAAATTGTGGCCATGTCTATGCCCTCTAGAAAGGGTTGCTCCACATAGCAGCAACAGATGGACAAGGTCGTGGAGGAGTACAAGGACATCTTTACCTCCACCATAGGGGTACCCCTACACTGTTAGGTCAATCACTCCATCGATCTAGCCCCGGGTGTGCTGCGACACAACAGGCCAATATATCAACACTCTGTATGGAGAATGATGAAATAAAGAGGAATATTCAAGAGCTGTTGTAGAAAGGACCCATAAGGCCAAGTTCATCACCTTGTAGGAGCTTGATTGTGTTTGTATACAAGTGTGGAGCGCTCGAAAGGTATGCTTTTTGAATAGTAATCTAGTGGTTTTCTAATAAGTTTCCTAACCTTTTCTGCATTATAAGTCTAAAGAATAAAAGGGTTTTGATAAATTGTGTGAAAATGGACAAACGAAGCTCAATCACCAATAATCGATGTTTTCTATGCAGAAGGACGCGGAAACAGGGGATCATCGAGCAAAAACAAGAAGCAAAGGGAAAGCAACTGCTGTCCCCTCGCTAGGGAACCGGATGCAGACGCGATCAAGTAAAATTAGAGCCGAATGATCCAGGAAAAGAACGTGGACGCCAAGACGGAGAACGCAAGAAAGGAACGAGAAGAACTGAACGATTAGCGAATCCCTCAGGATCTCTGATCCTGAGGGATCGCTGCTTTAGCTTATGTTTTGTATCTAGATATCTCCGTCATTTCTGTTATATAAATATACCACGCCATTGAGCGTGGGGGATATATTATTGTAATTACATGATTCAGAACAAGCTTTGAGCATTAAGTTTTGCTGAGACCTGATTTTGTGTACCTTCGTTAATGCAATCAATATAAAGGACTTTGTGTTCACTTCGTTTCTGTATCTGAGGTAGCTTCAAGCGGTGTACCATTGGTAGCCAAGGGCCCAGCTCCGATGGTCACTCGTTGTTGTATCATACGGTGATTGGTGTGGTTTGATTATTTCGTTTGTTTCAGCAATCTGATATATCTTTCACATGATAGACTATGCTTCTCAGTTAATCTCTGAACCTGAATAAGTTTCCTAACTCATGTCTCTGTGTTATATAAAGTGAATCTATTTGAATTGCATCCCGGTATTAGTATGACTGGTATCATCATTGGATTCATATAAGTGTTTGCGAGATTTGAAGACAATATCACTTTGTTCAGAAATAGTCACATCATACATTACTCTCGGATTGTTGTAATAGCTTAGAATGTGTGCATTCATTTAAGTTTGTTGTTCCATTGCGTTTGCTGTTCCAATTGAGTTTGCTGTTCCTATTGAGTTTGCTGTTCCATTTGATTGACGTTTCCTGTTTGCTGTTCCATTTACTTATGCTGTTCATTCGATTACTGCTGTTCCATTTAATTCCTGCTGTTCCATTTCATAATTGTTGTTCCATTTACTTTCGCTTATCTGCC